>NC_069406.1:8261946-8356946 GCF_026875155.1 Cherax quadricarinatus | reverse complement strand
TGGACGCAGGATTTCCCTTCCCTGAAACCATGCTGGTTATCGTATATAAGTTCATTCCTTTGTAGGTGCTCCACCAGGAGCTGAATCTCGATCCCTGCAACCACAATTAGGTGAGTGCAATTAGGCCAGTACTAGTCTATTCCTGATAAGCTTCTCCATGACTCTGCATACTATACATGTCTGTACCACGGGTCTGTAGTTTAATGCTAACTACCTCTCTCCTTATTTAAAGATTCGGGCTACATTTTGTGTCTTCAACACTTCAGTTAGTCGCCCTGTTTTGATAGACGTGTTGTGTGTAGCGTGTCCAGCACGTGCTTGTGTGTGTGTGTGTGTGTGTGTGTGTGTGTGTGTGTGTGTGTGTGTGTGTGTGTGTGTGTGTGTGTGTGTGTGTGTGTGTGTGTGTGTGTGTCTGTGTCTGTGTGTCTGTGTATTATTATTTAAATTTGTATTTACAGATTTTAACATTTAAAACACAACTAAGACATGAGAGCAGGAGAGGTTCCAACTCTACAGAAACATCTCTCCGCATTTCATTACCTCTGCAGGAGAGAGATTAACTCCACTCTCGCTGATTGATCAACCCTGAGAATAAAACTTGTTCTTTGCCTCGCTCACCACGGGGGTGAAGTTCACTCATTGTTAGCTGTACTCCATGGGTATACCTCACTCACTGACTGGTATTCCCAGGTGGTAAAGGTCACTCACTGACTGGTTCTCCCAGGTGGTAACACTCACTAACTGGTCTTCCCAGGTGGTAAAGCTCACTCACTGACTGCTTCTCCCAGGTGGTAAAACTCACTCACTGACTGGTCCTCCCAGGTGGTAAAACTCATTAACTGGTTCTCCCAGGTGGTAAGAGTCACTCTCATTAACTGGTCCTCGCAGGTGGTAAAACTCACATTCATTAACTAAACCTCCAGGTGGTTCCAGGTGGTAAAACTCACTCATTGACAGGTCTAAACATAGGGGAATAATTACGGATTTGAAAGAGGTAACAACAGTCATGTTGATCAGACAGCAACAAAGACGAAGCTACACGGTGTTTATGGTTTTTAGTTGTGGTTGTGTTAGTTGTTGTTGTCGCATTGATGGTTCTTGGTTGTGGTCCTTGGTTGTGGTTCTTGGTTGTGGTTCTTGGTTGTGGTTCTTGGTTGTGGTTCTTGGTTGTGGTTCTTGGTTGTGGTTCTTGGTTGTGGTTCTTGGCGTCGCATTGATGGTTCTTGGTTGTGGTTCTTGGTTGTGGTTCTTGGTTGTGGTAGGTCACCGTGGGTGTGTTATGACGGCTGTGATTGTGATTGTGGTGTTGATGATGGCATAAAGTGATTCCTAAAGGTAAGTTGTTGATGTTGTTGTTGATAGTGGTGATTATGATGCTTGTCAAGTGGTCATAATGGTGGTGATTCTTACATAGATGTGATAGTATTGGTGGTGATGATAGTAGTGGTGTTTATATTGTTAGTGGTGGTGGTGGTGGAAGTGTTGTTGCTCATATTGTTGGTAGTGGCTGCCAGGATTGTCGGGGTGGCACTAGTAATGGTGGTGTTGTTGGTTGTGGGTTGGTGGAAGTAGTGGTGATTGTGTTGGTTAACTAGCGGTGGTAGTACATAGGAGTACTTGGCAATGTTAGCTAAGAGGAGAATTCAATGTCCACACGGAGACTTTCCATGGAAAAAGACAAGCTAAATTCTATCGGCTTGAATTATTAATAGTTGAAACTTGGATCATATAGCTGAAGGCGCTCTCCCCACACTTCACTCTATACAGGACACACAACATATATCCTCGTGAGGGAAATGTTCCTTAGACAGAACTGGTGGAAATACGAATGAATGGTGGTGGCAGTTTATTGGGCAGTTTGCTTGGTCTGTTAGGTGGGCGCATCGTTCCCGCTACGCCCTCCCTCTTTCTGCACCCGGTGGGAGGTGACTAGTTTCTCTCCGGCCTGTTGTTAGTCACTTACGGCTCCCATCAAATCTGTAAGTATTCGTTCCACTCCTGTTAAAGTTATTATGTGTTTGGGTTAAGATAGTTTGAATAAGAACTTCAGTCTTATTTATGTTTTTAAGCTGCAAATTCTTTCTGTCCCGATTTGGACTTAAGCAGTGTGATATCATTTAATCCTCAACATTTCTTTTAAAGGCAGTACGTCTGTGTATTTCTGCATTTATTTTAGCCTTGATTGTCGGCTCTGGGCATCCGACATGAGCGAGATAAGAGGAGCAGTATAGATCTTCAAGAGATCTGACAGTCAGTCTGGGATCTGTACCTACACTGGTTCCCCTTCCACTCGCAGCGGACACACAATCACTTACACATCATTCCAGCAGCCGTCCCCCAGCTGTAACACCACCAACATTCCATGGTGGTTCTGTACTGGTGACTCAACTGCTTCACAAGTGTTGTGGTGGTCAGAGGATCACAATACCTTTGTTCGTCAGAATCTTTACTCGTGTTGGAGTCACTGTCTACTCAGTGTGTCAACAGTCACGTCCACTTCTAACCCCCTCCCCCCCCCCATCGTCTTCAACAACGGCTCAGTTTTTCCAAACCACGATTCAGAGCTGCGTGCCCAGAACATCAGCACGACACCGTTCTTAACTACGTATTATGTACATATTAACTTTGAGTCACTATTTATATATTTCATTTTTCATTTCTTTGCTTCAAGTAGGACTAATTTTATGTTTTATTGATTTTACTTGTTAATAAAATTTTTTATGTTACCGTTGACATTTCTATCTTTTCAATTCCATAAGGAGGAACCAGCATTATCAAACACTCTCTGAGGGTCTGATAGAGCTGTTGAACCTTCATAATCCTACACATCACATTATCAAACACTCTCTGAGGGTCTGATAGAGCTGTTGAACCTTCATAATCCTACACATCACATTATCAAACACTCTCTGAGGGTCTGATAGAAGCTATGGAACCTTCATAATCCTACACATCACATTATCAAACACTCTCTGAGGGTCTGATATGAGCTTTTTGAACCTTCATAAACCCTACACATCACATTATCAAACACTCTCTGAGAGTTGTAAGCTGTTGAACCTTCATATCTACACATCACTTTAACAAACACTCTCTGAGAGTCTGATAGAGCTGTTGAACCTTCATAATCCTACACATCACATTATCAAACACTCTCTGAGGGTCTGATAGAGCTGTTGAACCTTCATAATCCTACACATCACATTATCAAACACTCTCTGAGGGTCTGATAGAGCTGTTGAACCTTCATAATCCTACACATCACATTATCAAACACTCTCTGAGGGTCTGATAGAGTTGTTGAACCTTCATAATCCTACACATCACATTATCAAACACTCTCTGAGGGTCTGATAGAGCTGTTGAACCTTCATAATCCTACACATCACATTATCAAACACTCTCTGAGGGTCTGTTTAAGTTGTTGAACCTTTCATAATCCTACACATCACATTATCAACACTCTCTTTGGTGGCTTTGATAGGGGGCGTGGAAACCTTCCAAATCCTACACATCAATTACTAATTAACCGTGAGTCAAAAATGATTTATTTACTAGTGAAGTTAAGCGCTATACCTTCAAGCTGCAGCAGTGGAGCTTATTTTCATCTGGTAACTGTGTAGACGACTAAGCTGCATGACACTCATGTTTCTGGTCTTCATTTCTCATTAACCGAAGATTATGAGTATATAAAGTGACAAAGATGAATGCGTAAATAAGCTCTAAAAACGAATGAACCATCATAGCTGAGGTTGCAATTAACAGATCAAGAAGGTTTCTGTTGCAATTAACAGATCAAGAAGGTTTCTGTTGCAATTAACAGATCAAGAAGGTTTCTGTTGCAATTAACAGATCAAGAAGGTTTCTGTTGCAATTAACAATCAAAAAAAGGTTTCTGTTGCAATTAACAATCAAGAAGGTTTCTGTTGCAATTAACAATCAAAAAGGTTTCTGTTGCAATTTAACAGACAGAAGTTTTTTTCTGTTGCAATTAACAGATAAAGAAGGTTTCTGTTCCCAATTTAAAACAGATCAAGAAGGTTTCTGTTGCAATTAACAGATCAAGAAGGTTTCTGTTGAAATTTTAACAGATCAAGAAGGTTTCTGTTGCAATTAACAGATCAAAAGGTTTCTGTTCCCAATTCCACAGATAAAGAAGGTTTCTTTTTGCAATTAACAGATCAAGAAGGTTTCTGTTGCAATTTCACAGATCAAGAAGGTTTTTCTGTTGCAATTAACAATCAAGAAGGTTTCTGTTGCAATTCACAGATCAAGAAGGTTTCTGTTGCAATTTAACAGATCAAAAAGGGTTTTCTGTTGCAATTAACAGATCAAGAAGGTTTCTGTTGAAATTTAAACAATCAAGAAGGTTTCTGTTGCAATTAACAGATCAAGAAGGTTTCTGTTGAAATTTAAACAGATCAAGAAGGTTTCTGTTGCAATTAACCAGATCAAGAAGGTTTCTGTTGCAATTAACAGATCAAGAAGGTTCCTTTTTGCAATTAAACAGATCAAGAAGGTTTCTGTTGCAATTAACAGATCAAGAAGGTTTCTGTTGCAATTAACAGATCAAGAAGGTTTCTGTTGCAATTAACAGATCAAGAAGGTTTCTGTTGCAATTCACAGATCAAAAAGGGTTTCTGTTGCAATTAACAGATCAAGAAGGTTTCTGTTGCAATTAACAGATCAAGAAGGTTTCTGTTGCAATTAACAGATCAAGAAGGTTTCTGTTGCAATTAACAGATCAAGAAGGTTTCTGTTGCAATTAACAGATCAAAAAGGGTTTTCTGTTGCAATTAACAGATCAAGAAGTGTTCTTTTTGAAATTTAACAGATCAAAAAGGGTTTTTCTGTTGCAATTAACAGATCAAGAAGGTTTCTTTGCAATTAACAGATCAAGAAGGTTTCTGTTGCAATTTAACAGATCAAGAAGTTTCTGTTGCAATTAACAAAATCAAGAAGGTTTCTGTTGCAATTAACAGATCAAGAAGTGTTCTGTTGAAATTTTAACAGATCAAGAAGGTTTCTGTTGAAAATTAACAGATCAAGAAGGTTTCTGTTGCAATTAACAGATCAAGAAGGTTTCTGTTGCAATTCACAGATCAAGAAGGTTTCTGTTGCAATTAACAGATCAAGAAGGTTTCTGTTGCAATTAACAGATCAAGAAGGTTTCTGTTGCAATTAACAGATCAAGAAGGTTTCTGTTGCAATTAACAGATCAAAAAGTGTTCTGTTGCATGTATCAAGAATCTCATCAATATATGTGATGTTTATGAACATAATGTAATATTTTATTAACATATCATTGTCTTTAGTAACATACAAGAGATTACGATGATTACGGAATATTATAATGAAGATTACTGCTCATGTGAGAAGAAAAAACATAATTCCTAGGAATTATGAGAGAACCAGAGAGCTGGGAATCTGTGTTTGTTAAAAATGCAGCTATGTGATTATGTGAAGTTGTAATTAACATGTAACTTTTGAACTTTTTGTAACTTTGTTTATATAATTCTGGTTGCAAACATTTTTATTTCTGGGCAATGTGTATCATTTTTCGATAGCCTATAATGCGGATGAAATATTTAAAAAATATATTGATTATTGCTGTAGCACGATAACCACTTTGGAACGAGTAAATAATTATAATCAAAATGAAATGTTAAACCTACAAGGCAGGGAAGGATGTAGAGGGAGAGGGATGATTATTATTAGGCCATAAATGCAGCAGGGCAGGGGATAGTGCAGGGGTAAAGGGAAGCATGAAATTGAGGTAGAAAGGGCTGTGAGGAGTGCTAGAGGCATCATCAACATCATCAGAGTTTATGCAGTAAATCAGTTGTTGTCAAAAAGTCAATGAGAGAGTCCCGGTTAAAAGAGGGTCTGTCAGCAAGAAGGGAAGGTAAAGTAAGGACAGTAGAGTGGTGAGGACCTTGGAGGTAAATTCTGCGTGCTCGTTGATAGAGTGGGCAGTCCAGCAGAATTTAGCTAACAGATACCGGAAGGTGACAATTCTCACAGTGGAACAGGGTGCCTCTTCATGAGATATCTGTGAGTAAGACCAGTGTGGCCGATGCGAAGACGTTGTTGCCAACGGGTGCGAAGGTGGGAAGCAATTATAGGAAAATAGTCTGTGAATGACCGTGCAGCAGTATCTGCCTGTTCACTGCCCTCTATATCAACATGACCAGGGACCAACAAAAAACAATATCTTTGTGCTTGCTAGAGATACGGCGTAACCAAAGTTGGATATGAAGAACCAGGGGATGAAGTGTATCACGGGAGTCTGAAACGACCACAAATGGTGACACAGGCAGAGATGCAATACGGATAAGTGCTTCAAGAATGGCATACAATTCAGCCCTAAAAATGCTAGCCAAGGATAATAAATGACCTCGCACGACACTGTCCGGAAGCATCGCTGCGAATCCGACGCCGTCAGAATACTTGGAACCATCGGTGTACACTGCGATGGAATGAGAATGAGATTGGAAGTGGTTAAGAAGAAGAGAGCGAGGAGCCACCGTAGCCATGGCAGTGGGAAAAAGAACAGAAACGAACTGTCGGAACTTCCCAGGGGGGTAAGGAAAAGTGAAATACTACATGAACATAGAAAGGTGGTAACTGAAGAGAAGACAAGAGCTAATGTAGGCGAAGAGAAAAGAGACGGAGTAAACAGGGCGATGAACAATAAAGAACGTCAACTAGCATTAGTGACTATCCTATGTATGGAAGGATTGCGGAGGTCATGAGAACGAACATAATAGAGAAGGCAATTGGCATCACTGCGATCAGACAAGGATGGAATATTCTCCTCTGCATAGAGGCTCTCAACTGGTGAAGAGCGAAGAGCACCGAGGCATAAACGTGATCCCTGGTGATGGATGGTATTAAGGCTAGAGAGAGTTAGAGAGGCCACCGAATATATCTGGTCGCCATAATCGAGTTCCGATAAAATGAGGGCTGAATGTAGGCGAAGGAGAGTTCGACGATCAGCTCCCCATGAAAGATGAGCAAGGGTTCTAAGAAGGTTCAGCCGGCTGTGACAAGTTGCCTTTAGAGAGGTAATGTGAGGTTTCCAGGATAACCGACGGTCTAACAGAAGCCATACAGGTACAATGGATGATCAGATACGACAGAACGTCTAGTGATATTAATTTCGTGAGTTTAATACTAGAAAAATTAAACACATGAGTGGTTGCCCAATTGGAAAAATGGTTGACTGTATGCAGGAGAGAAACTGCAATGAGGTGACAGCCAGCGCCTGCACAAGCTATAGCGAAGTCATCAACATAAAGCGATGACCAAATATTGTATGGAAGAACAGATACCAGATCATTTAAAGCGAGATAAAGTGTGGAACTCAGAACCTCCCTCCCCCTGGGGGACACCGTCAGCTTGGACAAAGTCCGGGGAAAGCATATTATTAACCAGAACAGGGAAATGTCTTTCAGTTAAGAAGTTCTTAAGGAAAAATGGTAGATTGCCTCGGAAGCCTAAGAAGTGGGCCTGGGCCACATCAAACTTCTGTTTACCAGACGTTCCATCACCTTGCAAACTGGACTGGTAAGAGCAATGGAACGATACTGGGAGGCATCATGTCCCGTAGTACCCGGTTTGCGGAGAACAATGGCAGATTTCCACAGCCTGGGAAGAACTCCATGTGATCAAATAAGATTAAAGAGTCGTAAGAGGGCTGCAAGAGCTGACTGATGTAAATGCTGCAGCATCCGAATATGAATGCCGTCAGGCCCAGCTGCTGATGATCGGCAAGCTGAAAGTTTTGCCTCCAGTTCCAAAAGTGTAAAAGTCATTTTGTAAGATTTTTCTCTGATAGAAGAAAAGTTTAAGGGCTCTAACTTTCTGGCAGACTTTGTGAAAAGAAACGAGGGGCATAGATGAAGCTCCTGAGAGATATGGTCAAGATGATTACCAATTTTGGTGGCAATGTCGAGTGTGTTTGCTATATCAACACCGGCAACCCGCAGACCAGGAGCCGGGTCAGGAGAATATTTACCACTCAGTTTTCGTACTTTTTTCCAGACTGCACTCATAGAGGAAGCAGAGGTGATGGTGGAGACATAATCTCGCTAGTAAGTGTGTTTGGTGTCATGGACGACACGGCGAGCGACCCCACGCTTCTGCTTAAAATCAAGGAGTCTCTCAGTGGTTCTATTGTGCCGGTACCTGTCCCACGCAGCGCGTTTCAAACGTACTGCCCGAGCACAAGCAGGAGACCACCAAGGCACACACTTCTGAGAATGTCTGCCCAAGGTTTGGGGCATAGAATGTGAAGCTGTAGTTAAAACTGAGGTTGAGAAAAGGTGTAAAAGCTCACCAATGGAGGACAAAGAAGCAGAAAAATGCGAGTAAAGGTCCCAATTTGCTCGGTCAAATTGCCAGCATGGGCTACGAGGAGGTGGTGAATATGAAGGAGAAGTAAAAATGACTGGAAAATGATTGCTGTCACATAAGTCCGGGAGGACAGACCAGGTGAAGTCTAGTGCAGTGGAGGAGGAGCAGACCCAGAGATCGATGCAAGAGAGAGAATGAGTACGAGGATCAAAATGGGTGGAATAGCCCGTATTAAAGCATGGAGGGGAAGAGAAGCGAGAAAAGCCTCAAACTGTATGCCGCAGGAGTCACAGTGAGATCCCCCCTCCCCCTCGAAGAAATAATTGGCACTAAAATCGCCAAGTAACAAGAAGTGGTGGCGGTGAGGCAGAAACCAGGACAGATAAGGTGCGAGAAGGAGAGAGATACAAAGAACAGACTGTATATCACTTATTCAAGTGGATACGGGCTGCAGTGTAATGCAGCAAAATATGAACAAAAAGCTGATGGTATGGAATACTGGTGTGTATAAGAAGTGCACTTTCACTGAATGTTCCATCTGGAAAAGGAGCCGATGAATATAATAAATCATAGCCCGAGATGGGATGAATAACAGCGGAGCATTATCCATCCCATCTGGGAGAGCAATACCTAGAGCTCACCCCGGTTACCTTTGAGGCCTCGGATACTACACTGTAAATAAGCCAAGATTTGCGAAGAGAAAGATGCAAGAAATCTGAAGGTAGAGATATCAACGGACAATTAGGATTAGAAAAGTCCGATTGTGGAGGTAGCAGAAGACTTGTAAGCAACGAAGGATTGGGACGCTGAGAGAAAGGAGTTGTGCAGAAAGAAAAGAATGAGAGGAAGAACAGGAGGTGGATTGGTGTCCATCAATGGTCTAGTCTCCTCATAATATTCTGAGATAGCTTTAAGTGTTTCAGACAACAAGGACGTTGTATGTGGTACAATACTGGAGATGGGTGTAGGTGGGTGAATAAAGATTGGGGCGACGATGGACTGTACCAAAGTAGGGGAAGGGCTACGAAAGAGTAGAGGGAACTAGAAGATGCAGATTGGAAGGGGACAGGAGATGAAGCTACCTGGGAGGGGGCAGAAGAGGAAGAAACTTGAAAGGGGACAGAGGAGAAGGTACTGTATGAGGAAGAGGATGAACCTCCACACTCATAACAGAGCCACTTAGAGGTGAGGAACCGGGTACAGAGACTGGGAAGAAAAAATGAGCAGTTGCAGAAAGGAAGGAAAGGTGTAAGGTGAAAGGAGATTTAAACAATGGAGATGTTTTGGACTTCGGAGGGGCGATAGGGAGTATGTGTTGTACGAGGTCTCGTAGACACAGAAACTTGTGAGTGGGAAGAAGAGGTGAGAACAAAATGAGATGCCGAGGTATAGACCTCTGAATCCAGGACAGCAAAAGAATTAAAGACAGGGGTGACTGAGGAAGTGGTGACTACAGAGGAGGCTGCAGAAGAGGGGGGACGTTTAGTAACTCGAGAATAAGAAATACTGGGAAATTTCCCTTGAAAGCGTAGATGAGAGACTGCCATAGCATATGGGAGGCCTTCTGCCTCTTTGAGACAACAGATTTCTCGTTCATATAAGTAAACTTGGCTACGGTGAGAGTAAGATGGGTGAGCCTCATGACAATGAAGGCAAGACGTACTGGTATGGTCATCGGCACCACAGACTAGGCATTTGGCGACGGTGTCCCGCTATTTATATAGAGGGCAGAAGCTCACGGCAGTCAAAAGTTAAGCAAACTACATTGCAAGGGCACCGTCTCCACCTGTGGGCAGGGAGGACGTAAGTGTCTACTTTGAGGATTGGAAGGTCATGGATTCTAGCTGTTCCACATGTCTGGAAATTCTGCTGGACAATGGTAAGGGGCAGAATGACAGTACTACCACAAGAATTGAGAGAATGATGTTTTTCAATAGTTACAGGAATAGTTGTAAGGAGAGAAATATCGTGAGCTAACATTCTGGACTGTGATGATGTGTGCACCACTCTTGAAAGCATGAAAGGTTATATCTCTGCCAACATGGCGTAGGAGCTCCTTGCCAATACTATGGTTGGAAAACATGACTCACGAAATCGTAATGACACGATTGCAAACAAACCTTACCACGGCTGGGGTTAGAATATTATTGAAGCTAACTCGCCCAGTGGCTAATGCGATGGTCTGGAGTTTTGAGACTCTCTGATCGCGGGTTCCACCCCTACCCGTGGTATGGTTTACAGTCGGAAAGATAGGCAGTAGAGAAAATCGGTCATAGAGTAAAAAACTTAATCCATTGTGTATGTTGAAACATAGTGTGTAAAGAGAGTGTGTGACATGCCGGTCTTTTCTGAGAAGAATGAGAAGGAAGCGAAGGAGTATCATGAGGTAATGGTCTTAGGCATTTAGGTGTGGAACGGAAGTTGATCCGACGTGGGATGGGCGGGCAATCCAAAAATTGCAGCACCATGGAGGGAGAAGCCGTAAGCATAGACAAAGAAGAACGGATGTCAAACATATCAAAGGAATCGAAACCCCAGTACCTGAAGCAGGTGTCGAAACGGCATCAGCAGGAGGTACAGGGGCATTAGAAATGTCCGAAGAGTTGTCAAATAACAAGACCAGGTAAGAACAGGGTGCTGTGCCAGGAAGGGGCCGGGGAGAGCAGGTTCATGGATTGGGTACTCCTTTCTCTCTTTTTTTTTTTTTTTTTAGAAAAAAAGGAAATAAAATGAAAAAAGAGAATAAAAAAAGGGGGGAACGTGGAACGATAGCTCCTAGGAGGAACGAAGGGGGGGGCCATAAATCCCCCTTTGCACCCAAGGGGACCCCAGCATCGCAAGTAATGTAGCTGCGGCATGAAACCCGTGCCAAACCATACTTTTTATGCCAGTAAACCAGCAATCTGGGATAGCAATCTCACATCAACTGAGACACCTCGGTGGACAAAAGAGAGGGCGGCTGGACACCCACCACAAACCATACTTCTTTCAGCCACCACCCTCCGGCAGTTTTCCGAGATATACCCATCACTAAAAAGACACTCAAAGCCTCCGAACCCTCGGAAGACCAGAGAGGGAGCGGGACATCCCCAGGTGGTCCACTAAGACTCAACAGAATGGGATGGACCACGGTACCCTTCCCCCTACCTAGGAACTAGAGTGCCTGTGGGATGAATCTCAAAGGCTAAAAACAGGAAGGGGATAAGGGAGGGATGGGGAGAGGAGGAAAGGGAAAGGGGGGATTCGGAGGATGGGATAGGGAAGGGAGGATTGGGGGGTAATCAGGTTTGGTCTTAGGAAGGAGATCAAAAGGTCTAATTCCTCAGACCAAGAGCCTCTTCACCCAACCAAGGAGACCCCCTTGAAGAGGTCGGTTGCCTATGACACGGATGTAACATTTAAAAAACATTGATTATTGTATTATATTAAGAACACAGGTATAGTCGTATAGTCTACTGTTCAACACACCTTGCTGTAGCACGACCACTTGGGAAAGATCAAAATGTACATTATATACAACCAATGCAGAATATATACAACCACAGTACAATATATACAGCCTATTTACAATGAAGCAAATGGAAGCACAATACACCAGACACGGTGAGAACCATATTGACCATACATAAAGATAAGTTTACTAAGGATAATTCACAAGTGAACCACATCGCTTCATAACACTGGTGGGCTTCCTTGTGAATAGCTGATTGAACCAGGGTACTGGTATAATGATAGAGCCCTTGCTCGTTAAACCCCTAACACCTGGTTTGCTGGTCGGGAGGAATTCCTATATGGCTGTGTATTACAACCCAGGAATCCAAATGGTCTGTTATCCTGCGTGTAAAGGGAGTAAAATAAACACAGCAGAAAACTTTTGACTTATATTATCCTTCACCAATTTAGAACAGAAGTATGTACACTATATACACTATGTGCAGCAATAGGTATTAGTGCACTCCAGGGTAAGCAAGGCAGAATAGAAGCCACTAGAGAGCAGACCGTGCTTCAACCAGCTCTAGAATGGGAATGACAAGGGCAGACAGGAGAGTGATACCCATATAACCTCTGCAATTGCCAAAACCATCTTCTCATTGGCTGGAATCTGGGTACTGGTTGAACAACGAGGCCCCATCGCCAACCCTCAGTCACCTGGTTCGCTGGTTGGGGGAGATAGCCTGTAAATGAGGGTGTGTACATGCGCCGAATAAAGGTTACATACTCTTTGCATGCCCCACTGTGTGACATACTCTGAATAAAATATAACATACTCTTAGCATGCCACATATTAAAAATGGCTAATATCTTACCTGTTTCTAGTTAGGTTCAGTATGAGAATTCTTTAGATTTAATTTCATTTTCTTATGAAAGTGAGTTAAATAGGGTCCAGTCTACATGTTGTATATCCATGTGTTTATACAGAAGATCCCTATGAGGCCTAGTGACTGTAAGACGTCACGGGTACAGCATGAGTGAGCGAGACGCTCTGCCTCGCTCTCACTCGACGGATAGAAATTCAAGCAGGCAGAACAAGGCAGGCCTGGGCTCCCATCATAGTCTGACAATATAGTGTTACCATCCAACAAGTGTGTTTACCTACAACCATCATATCTCCTACCGAACCCCCACGACATACATAGGGCAGAATCATATATATACATAAAAATTGTCACAGTCACAATGATTCATTGGGAATGTATAAATCCCCATAGACAACCCTTATAGACGTAAAAAATCATAATCGTGGGAGTCTATCATGGTAATAATCTGTACAATAAGTTGCCAATGTATGCCATACAAGGATCAGAATAAATTAGAGTGCAAGCACCCGAGGTTTCCCTGCAAGGATTTTAAGGGAGGGTCTGCTTAGTAGTGATGGGTGAACATCTGCCTCCACTGTGATCTGAGGTCAATATGATCACGTAACACGGGGAGGTCGGCAGAGTCAAGAATAGTAAACCCGGGACTATAACTACAATATACTCCAATAGAAAAATATCATAAAACAACCAAAATACACAATAATTAAGTATTTAAAAATGGTATGGAAAATTTATTTCCACACCATGTATTTACAGTGTCAGTAATATTAAAAAGAATCATCTCTATTTAGCTGTTAAAGAAAATGTTGCAATATAAAGTAAAAAAAACACTGTATAAAGGTTCTTAACTAACAAAAAAAGAAATAAAAGCCCAACAAATTTAAACATTAATAAGAAAAAATTTTAGTACAGTAACCTTGGGATCGCACAATCTGAACTCGAACAATTCGGACTCGAAAACTTTAGTACGTAAAAAAAATTGTTCGGTAATCGACCATTTCCGGCACTCGACCAAACAAACACGACTAGAAAAAGACGAATCCAGAACATTTGTCCATCTCCCCGTATTGCTCTCAGTCCAAAACTTCACGAACTCACGTAATCTGTTTCCTGTTTTTCGCATTTCTGGGGTGTTTTGTAAATATTTGGGGTACATAAATCACCAAAGGTGCCTAAGAAGATTATGATAACAGCCAACCAAAAACAGAATTGTAACAGGAAGTCAAGCAAATATTTAAAAAAAAGAAAATAAAATTTAAACCCCATCACGCTCGGAAAAAATGGTAGTACCCGTACAAAGTTACCTCAAGATGCTGGAGGCATACTAGATAACTCATGGCGAACAGAATACACAAAAAACCCGAGTGTCATTCATCGCTCTCGACCACTGGAAGAAGACGCTTCTTGAGTTTCCCACACCCACCGGTTGACTGCTGGACTTAGACACCAACAAGGCGGATCGTATCAACAAGAGTGAATACGTCTGTATTAATTAAATACAGGACGTAAGCAGTGCACGATCATGTAAATTTATCGGCCATCATTAGAGACGTCTACGGATATCGAAAGATGATTGTATGGGTGCCCTAAATGGAATGTCAAGGGTTTTTGTAGTTAACAAGGCCGCTTTTACTCCCGGATTGGTGGATGAATTCCAAGGAAAGGAGGGTGAGTGTGAATTCAGGGGAGAAGAGTTGTCCCACATGATGTTCGAAATATTTCACATGGTAAGGTGCGTATAATGTACCATTGAGCAACGTCTTATGGCAAATTTAAGAAGCCTTCACGATTAAAGAACTGTTCTACGGCTAGTATGGGGTGTGGAGGGACGGGCCGTTTGAAGGCTGCCGAGGGTCCTTCACCTGAAGATGTCATTTGAGGCGGGCCCTACCCTCTTATGTAACGCTGACAAACTATAGGACCCAGGTATTTGTACACTATCTGGGCAGAGGAAAACCCTTTCGATATGTGATTCTTATGACACATGGCGGCCCCAGTGTCTCGTAGCAACCCAGGATGGCGTTATCGTGGGTGGTGGGTCACAACCCTGCCAATGTGGATTGGAGTGGGGTAGCGATGGACAGGCAATCTCTCTGGAGTGAGGAGGGACAAGGTGGAAGAGGTGATGGGACGTGTGTTACCTCACGGAGGTGACAGGGAAGAGCCCCCCCATCGCCTGAGAAGGTTTACGTGAAGAGTCTACCCAGAGAGGATTTTTGAAGCAGGTGCAGGAATTCTTGATGAGCCAGTGGACGGGGAGACGGCCCCAGAATATAAGTGAGTGCAGCTGATGGTAAGCAGCAGGGGCAGGTAGAGGATTCGAGGAAATGACAAGTGGACTCGCATGAGGTAATATGTGTGGAGTGAGAGCTCACGCAAACGGACGGCGGTGCTTGGACGTTGATGAGGTTTTAAACGCCTGGGCAGAGGGACTGGAAGAAGTCATGGATAGATGTGGGGAAGAAGGGACCCAGGGGAGGGGGTGTGCCGGGAAGCTCGGTGGGGGAGGGCAAGGGGGTTGGTGACAGGTTAGGAACATGATAAAAATGGAGGGTACCATAAAAGGCGAATTGAGTAAGCCACAGCGGCAAGAGTAAGGGCCCCCTTCTGGGAAGTCAAGTGTGCACAATAATGTAAAAAGGTCTTAAATCTGAGGTCAAAGAGGTTTGTTAGAATGGTTTTACGAAGGTTTGGGTGTAGAGTAAAGCTTTTTGCAGACATAAACCTAGTTTGGGTGTGAATTGCGGTTGCGGGGATAACTTATTTGTCAGTATGCTTTGGGAATTAAAGGACGGGTGGCCCGTGGCGTAGGAACCAGCCCCATTGCGTGTCATGGGTTGGAGGAGGAGGGAGGGGGGAGGTCGTGGAGGGTAGATGGCACTGGGGGGTGGGAGAGTATGTTTCATTGGAGGTTAATGCCCCCCGGCCAACAATGTAAAAGTGAAAGTTTGATTTGTTCGGTGAGGTTTTTGTATTTTTTGCGGGGTCTACCTTCCATAACTTCTTGGGGTGACTGGAACTGTGTGAATAGGTTGGGGATGTCTCACCGAGGGGGCGGAAAGTGTCTTGGGTGCGCTAAGGATGTGTAAGGGTTAGGAGTTGTCGATGTGGTGGGCGGGGGGAGTATGGGGTGGAGCACACTTCAGCGGGGAAATTATGAGCGGGGGTTAGATAGGGTATAGTGATGCAGGGGAAAGGTGTGGAAGGGTGAGAGCTTTCGATGGTCGGTTTTTCGGATCATAGGCGGTGATAGCGATCTTTCGGTGGGTGATATAGTACTAATATGTGGGTTTGGAAATTGAATGTTTGGCTACGCAGGAGGGGAATGTTGGGTCTTCCTTTAGGAATGGTGGACACATTTCTGGGATGGCAGGGTGGTGAGATGGGTTTGCTTGACCGTGGGAGGTGAGGGCAAGATGGAAACGCGGAATTTTCAGGCACGTGGTAGGGAACAGGCACGGGGCGGGATGGTTCAAAATTTCCTGGAGGGGGCAACTTTAATGCGTTTTACGACGGGGTGTTGGAAGGGATGAGAGGGGTGTGGATGTTTTAAGGTGTAGGGATTGCGAGTTACTAATGACAGGTTTAACCGCAATTTTAAGTTAAGCGGGGTTAAGGAAGGTGTTAAGGGGATCACCTTCAGGTACGTTCGGCGAAATTTTAGGGAAAGGCAAATGGTTTACTACATAGCGCACATAGGGTCGCTGCAGGGGGGAGGGTTATGTGGGGTCAAGGCCTTACTAACACGGACAGCATTTAGTGTTTTTGCAGTTATTGGTTTAGGGAGAAATGGTGAGAACAGAGGAATGCAAAAGTGAGGGAAAGATTTGGTATATGCAGAGTAATATTGTATTAGGACAACAGGAACAAAATGCTGGCAGGGAGTATTATGGAGGAGGTGGGGGGAGCGTTAACGGGAAAGATCAGGGAAGCGCCCGGGGATAGAGGAAACCGAATGATTTTTATAGAGAGTTTATTGGGAGTGGAATTGCATGGTTTAGTGGAACTTGATTAATGTTGGCGCGTGGGAGGATGGGGGAAAACACAAAAAACCGGGATCGTTGTGTTAGTGGCAAAAAGAGGAAGGAAAGGACTGAGTGATTAAAAGAGGCGATATCCTTAATGTGCTCGATTAAAAATTTATGCTAAAATTTTTGGGGAATAGACTGAAAGGTTCTAAGACAGTGGTACATGGTCAGTTTGGCATCCCGGAAGAAGTTATGAGGACGGACATAGTCACTAAGGGAGTTATTTAGGACTGCACCGGAGGGGGAATACTTGGTTAGATGGCTAATGCGTATGATTGTGTGAATAGGGATTTCTTAAAAGTTTGTTTGGAACAGTTGGGTTTGGGGAGAAGGTGGTAGATGGGTGAAACCGTCTGAGGGAGCATGAGGGTACGATTTGGTATTGGGGGGTAGAGGAGGAGGGTTTGGGCAGCTGTACCTAGTGTTTGCCTAAGGCTCAGACCATTTTATGGGGGAAGGTGAAATACAGATTAATGGTAGTGGGGGCGTGGAATTTTAGGGAATAGATGATACAACTTCGTCATGGAATGGGAAGTTGGTAGAATCACAGATTTTTGGGCTAGGTATGAGAGTTAATTTAATGAACGACGATATTTAAGGTGGGGGATGGGTGGGGGATTGGGGGAGGTGAATTGTCTGGAAGGGTAGTGGGCAGAAATTAAAAGGTTTGTGGAATTGTAATTTGGCGGAAGTTCAGGAGTTTGGGAAAATAATAATTCGGAATTTGTTACGAGAGGGTTTGGGAGGCTTGAGCTTAAGGGCTAGGGACGAACATTTGAAGAGAGTTTGGGTGTCAATTCTGGAAAAGAATTAGGGGGGAGTGGTGGGGAAGGCAAAGATTTAGTCGGGAAGTTCAAGTAGTGTGGGGGTTTGGGAGGGGGCATTTGGGTTACTAGGACTTGTGACGGAGGAGCCCTGGGGTTTTTGGTGATTCATTGGGGGTCCTAGAGTAAAGGCTTTAATATTAAACCAAAAAAGGTTAATACGGTGGGGTTGGGAAACAAGGAGTCAGAGGTAGGTAGGGTAATGGGGATGCCGAAGATGGTGTGGGAAAAAGATTTGGAGGTACTTGTGAGGACAGGGGTTGAAAGGGTTTATTACATGTTAAACAAAATGGTCCACGGTTAAAGGTCAAACGAATGTGGGTGGTGGTGGCAGGGTTTTTACGGGGCAAAAATATGAGAAATGAAAATTTGGTTGCTAATTACCCAAGGTACAAAACGTTTCGAGGGGAATATGCCCTGGGATTTTGTATAAAAAAGTCTTAAGAATCATGACTCATGGGGGACAACAAACGCTTTCAGCGGGAAATTTGTCCCTTGAGGGTGAGGTTAGAAAGTGAGAGTTATCAGACGGGGGCAATGGCCACCAACCTATTGGATTAAAAGGGTCCTTATATAGACCCAAATATGTTAGGACATAAATACCAGAGGAAGGAATTGAATAAAACGTTAGCCAGATTTTATAAAATGTGAAAAAGCAATCATGGGGGAAGGTCCGGGTTTCTTTTCCCGTAGGTTACCGGAATTCACTTGGGCCTCCCCATAACCAGAGGCCAAAGGTTAGCCCTCCCGGGGTGATAGTGGTTGGTTTAGGCTTCTTTTTATGGGAAGGGAGGGTTTTGAAATGGGGAAGGAATGGAGGATTTTGGAACTATGTTAGTTCACTGCTAAGATAATTAATACCGAGGGACAAAACCTTGGGTTCGGTTCTGGAGCAGAATGGTTCAACTTCAGACACAAGTTTTGATCTTTTTATTTAGTTTTGTGGGGAGGTGTGATCCTGAAGTTTAGCTTTGTGGAATCTTCCTAGTTAAGTATAATGAAAACATGATCCCTTGTTGTCATTTTAACACAATAATGAATTTTATGTACCAACATGTATATTTATTTCTTGATACTTAATGAATGGGAGTGGTAGGAGTGGCCCAATTTATTGTGAAAATTTTAAAGGGTTTCTGTATGAATGTTCTGGTTTGTTTCAATATTTTTGGGGAAAAATAACTGGCATGTTTCCAACTTGTATTTCATCATATTAAATTAAAAATGGTGTGCTGGTGAATTTTTATTCCCAGATAACCTGTATGCAGGTTGTAATGGAAAGGGGGGGGGAGAATGTGCCGGCACGAATTTATTGCGGAGTCTTTAGGGAATGGGGTAATATTTAATTATATGCTAATTAAATTAATTTAAAATGAAATTATCTTTTTGGGCTATTTAATATAAAAAAAAAAAAAAAAAAAAAAAGTTTTGAAGAGGTTTTTTTGTTATGATTTCGGATGTTTGTAAACCCTTATATTTTCCTGGTATATTTGTGCTTTGATCACTCGTTATGATATACAATGTATATTGTTACTGAGGGTTTTAATAAAGCAAAATACAAAAATTAGGAATTAATAGGCTTCAGAATGTTTTGGTGTATTAAATGCTAACTTTTCAATATAAATTGTGGGCTAAAGCATTAGTACACTTAGAAAAATGTTGATAACATTCCATATGATTATGGCATGTAAGTAAAGGTAATGATTGGTAGTAATTTTTGATGTATGGAATTTTTTTTAATTTTGTCAATTATAAAGAAATTTTCGTTTTCTTTGGGAAATGTTCCATTTTTGGGAAACTTTAATTGGGTGATATACATGTTACTGTATCCTGTGCTTTTAAATAAAATATAAAAAAAAATTCTGTACTCGAACAATTCGGTACTCGAATACTTTGTTCGGTAAAAAAAATTGTTCGGTAATCGACCATTTGCTCGGCACTCGACCAAACAAACACGACCTGTCAGAACAAAGACGACATGCCAGAACATTTGTGTCAGTCTCCCCGTAGTTGTCTCTCAGTCCAAAACTTCACTGAACTTCACTGTAATCTGTTTCATGTTTTTTCGCATTTCTGGATGTGTTTTTGTTAAATATTTGCGTACATAAGTCACCATGGTGCCTAAGAAGATTAGTGATAACAGCCAACCAAAAACAGAATTGTAACAGAAGTCAAGGCAAATATTTTAAGAAAAAAGAAAATAATTAAACACATCAGCGTCGGAAAAAATGATAGTTAACAGTACAATGTTACCCTCAGAGATGCTGGAGGCAGTACTAGATAACTTCATGTGCGAACATGTTAAGTACACAACCAGAGTGAGAAGAGACGATGAGCCAGCAAAGTTAGACCTCGTATTCACCTTGAGCAGTTCAGACAGAGCATATCACACACGAGAAGCCCACAGACGCTACTGAGCATGTCATCTTGACTTTCGAATACATAGTGGAATTAACAATAGAGAGTGAAGCAGCATGAGAATGACGGCAGAAGCCAAACTTCTAAAAAGAGGACTACACAAAGAGGAGGCAATTCCTACATGAGGTGCAGTGGGTAAGCGAACTAGCGGAAAAGACAGTAAATGAAATGATGGAAGACATGACCACAAAGTGCAGGGAGGCAGTGGAGAAGTGTTATGCAGTGACTTGCAGTAAAAATTTATATACAAAATAACGCTCCATATATAATGTCATTTTCCCGGTTTGTACCGAATCCGAACACGTATTATTCCCGGTCAGTTAGTGTGACCAAGACAGGAGGTGTTGGTGAGTCAGTACGAGACGGCTGGCTACCAGGTGAAGTCTTCATGTTTGGCGCTGTAGTATGAGTAGGTAATTTTGGTAAGTTTTTTAGAGTATACTATAGGTGTTTGTGTTTAAGTGTTCTCATGTTTATTTGCAAGGCCCTAGTATGCAGAGGCCTGTTTATGCGAGAGTACTGTATGGTGTTTTGTCTGCTAGTAATTAGTTTGCCAGACAGAAGTGAAGAGGCCTCCAGGCCCAGTGGCCTGGTGGCTAAAGCTCCCGCTTTACACACGGAGGGTCCGGGTTCGATTCCCGGCGGATGGAAACATTTCGACACGTTTCCTTACACCTGTTGTCCTATTCACCTAGCAGCAAATAGGTACCTGGGTGTTAATCGACTGGTGTGGGTCGCATCCCGGGGGACAAGATTGAGGACCACAATGGAAATAAGTTAGACAATTCTAGGGTTATCCTGGGTGGTTAACCCTCCAGGGTTAAAAATCCGAACGAAATCTTATCTTATCTGTATATCATGGTGCCCCCTAGATGATTTATTTTGTTTAGCTTATCAGTACCAGTGTGCTAGTGAGCTAATGTGAACTGGAGTTTGGTGGTTTTCTGCAGTACATTGTAAGTTGCATGTAAATTACTATTATTATATATGTATATATATATATATATATATATATATATATATATATATATATATATATATATATATATATATATATATATGGGGAAGTGGAAAAGAATTCTTCCTCCGTAAGCCATGCGTGTTGTAAGAGGCGACTAAAATGCCGGGAGCAAGGGGCTAGTAACCCCTTCTCCGTATAAATTACTAAAATTAAAAAGAGAAACTTGCGTTTTTCTTTTTGGGCCACCCTGCCTTGGTGGGATACGGCCGATGTGTTAAAAAAAATTATATATAATATATAATATATATATATATATATATATATATATATATATATATATATATATATATATATATATATATATATATAATTGTATTAGGTGAGTTTGTTTGTCCTTCCATATACTATGTAATTTATCTGCATTCATACTTCATTATTTAATGAGTGCATGCTGGACTTAGAGTGACTGTGGAAAATAATTTCCCAAAAATTATGGTGTATATTTTTATAATGTAAATATACCTGATTAATACATTACTATTGTTCTAAACTGTATCTTAAAGAAGGAACCGACAGGGAAGCTGTGCGCCTGCGCTGACGAGCGAGGGAGAGACGCCATTGTTTTGAATGGGGTAAAGACACGTTAGTGAAATTTGCATAAATTTTCGTCGCTCTAGGGGTTATATTGGGCTTAAAACCTCTCAAATAGGAGCCGAAATTGTTGAATTTGCAGTCCTGCATAACTTGAGAAGTCGAATGGACAGGACAGCTTTGGAACCCCAGCTAAACTGTCTATTTAAGTTGAAATTCTGGCCAGTATTTTCTTCATATTTAGGCAGGGGTTTGTGTATGATACACCAAGTAATCTCCAGACTAATTGGTGAATCTTATTATTATAAATTCTCCTTCAATGTATATGTATTCACATTTAAATTTAATATACAGTCCACATATTTATATTAATGTTTTTTGCCGGTATTCCTGATGTATATTTCATTTGAAATTAATATAGGTCCAGAGTGACTTGTGGAGAGATAGGTTATCGTAGGTATCGAAGGAGGACATTTTTTGCGACCTAGGTGTCCTCAAATTCCTACTTGTCTCTGTAACCTTGATAAAGAATAATTATCTTTGTTAACTTTTACTGGTATGTATCTTATGAGTTACATCCAGGTAAATTTAATTTTCCACAGTGGCTGTGTTTTTCTTAGTGTAATTTAAATGCCATAGACAGCAGATTGAGCAGCCATTTAGGAACCAGGACCTTTTTTTATTTAAGTTACAACATCAAAGTCGTAACAAGAAGGTCATTCCAAATGGCAACAGAAACAACAGGAAGACCAGAGTGAGCCCGTGGTTTAGCAAGAGATGTGGAGAGCTGCGAATCGACCCCTGCCACCACAATTAGGTGAGTACACACACATGAAAGAGAGTTGATGTAATTGCGGCAGTCAGCAGTGGCAGTCAGGAATAACAATCGTAAGTGATAATCAAGAGTGGCAGATCTCTACCTTCCTCAACTTCATTGTCCATCCCTCTGCCATCTTTCTTGCAACTCTTTCATTCAGTCTGCATAAACAATCAACGACCAGGAGCAACAAATGGCAACTATTCTTATTCAAGGATCCCAAAGGAAGTAACTTATTTTGTCTGACGTTGTATGGGTTATTCTAGGTAATTTACACATATGTTAATACCTGTACTTAAATAAGCTAACTTATTACTTGCTATTATCTTCATCCCCTCTCACCTCTTCCATATCTTCATTCACAAAACCTTCCCCTTCTCACCCATTCCAATTCCTTCCCATCCTAATTTATTTTCCCATTTCCACCATAAGTTCTGCTCTCCTCTCCTCTTCCTCCTTCAGGTCACTCCACACCAATGGTCTACCTACTTTCCCTTCCCTCTCTTAAGCTCGTTACTTCCATATACATTTCCCCATTTCTTTCTCTCCCTTAGCAGACCAGCTCTAACAATAACGATTGTTGTCCTACCGCTCCCTCCTTTTCCTCTCATGTTATCTACACTAATCATCTCTCTCCTACTCCCTCCAACTCTTGCAGAAGTCACTTGTATTATGGGGTAAAGAACAAGGAAGTAGAGAAATATGCAGATTTAATGGGTATCATAAAATCGAATATTTCTCTACTGATAAACAATGCATTGTATCCAAATAAGAGTAATATTAATACTGAGAAGAGACAGAAAGAAGAATCAGAGTGACATTAATGGTGAATTACCTGTGACCTTTTGAGATAATTACCATGTACTGTTCAATCTTAATAGTAACAGTTATATTTACAAGGTAACAGTAGCAGTGGTTCTTGACCCCCACTGGAAATATAAACATATAATCAGTATAATGTAATCCTTTATTGACGACGTTTTGCCCACACAGTGGGATTTAGGAAGTCACAAACAGATGGTGAGGCAGGAGTATATTGACAACAAGAGGGCCACAACACAAATGCAGAGAGAACATGTAGAAGCGAACCTATCTACTAATCGTAGGGAATTCCAATCACAAGAAAAAATACTGGGAAAACTGTGAACGACTTGGAGAGCAAGAAACATAAAAGCGAAAGTAATGGAGGCAGTAATGAAAAATTTCATGACTCGGTATATCATGGAAGCCGCAAGATTGAGAGCCTGGGAAAAACTCGCTTAAGTTGAAATGGTTTTTATCCGGAATGATTCAGACGTAGATGAAGACAAACCTGAGGTACCAATAAGAATTATTAACCACATAAGAAACAAGGAGCACTGCAGCAGGCACGCTGACCCATGCTAGACAAGTCTGACTCACACACAACAAACCCACTCATGTATTTGTTTAACCTTTGTTTAAAGATACCCAAGGTTTTCGCTTCAGTGACGCTACTCGTCAGCTATTTATCCACAATTCGCAACTCTATTGCTAAACCAGTGCTTTTTTGTATCCTTTCTAAATCCAGATTTTTCCAACTTGTACCTATTTCTGCGAGACCTGTCTTAGATAGACATTTTAAGCACATTATTTATATCCTCTTTATTTATTCCTCTTTTCCATTTATACACCTCAATCATATTCCCCCTAATTCTTCACCTTTCCCGCGTAGGAAAGGTTTCGGATACATGGGATCGACTTTGTTATCCTCTGTATGGAAACTTAAACACTTAAGCAGTATAATGTGATCCTTTATTGTTAATAAAGGATCACATTATGCTGCTTATGTGTTTATATTTAGATTGTGTCGGTATATCCTACTATTTATTTCCAGTATCTCATACTACTTATTTCCGGTATCTCATACTACTTATTTCCGGTATCTCATACTACTTATTTCCGGTATCTCATACTATTATTTCCGGTATCTCATACTACTTATTTCCAGTATCTCATACTACTTATTTCCGGTATCTCATACTATTATTTCCGGTATCTCATACTACTTATTTCCGGTATCTCATACTATTATTTCCGGTATCTCATACTACTTATTTCCGGTATCTCATACTACTTATTTCCGGTATCTCATACTACTTATTTCCGGTATCTCATACTATTTATTTCCGGTATCTCATACTACTTATTTCCAGTATCTCATACTACTTATTTCCGGTATCTCATACTACTTATTTCCGGTATCTCACACTACTTATTTCCGGTATCTCATACTACTTATTTCCGGTATCTCATACTACTTATTTCCGGTATCTCATACTATTATTTCCGGTATCTCATACTACTTATTTCCAGTATCTCATACTACTTATTTCCGGTATCTCATACTATTATTTCCGGTATCTCATACTACTTATTTCCGGTATCTCATACTATTATTTCCGGTATCTCATACTACTTATTTCCGGTATCTCATACTACTTATTTCCGGTATCTCATACTACTTATTTCCGGTATCTCATACTATTTATTTCCGGTATCTCATACTACTTATTTCCAGTATCTCATACTACTTATTTCCGGTATCTCATACTACTTATTTCCGGTATCTCATACTACTTATTTCCGGTATCTCATACTATTATTTCCGGTATCTCATACTACTTATTTCCAGTATCTCATACTACTTATTTCCGGTATCTCATACTACTTATTTCCGGTATCTCATACTATTATTTCCGGTATCTCATACTACTTATTTCCAGTATCTCATACTATTATTTCCGGTATCTCATACTACTTATTTCCAGTATCTCATACTACTTATTTCCGGTATCTCATACTATTATTTCCGGTATCTCATACTATTTATATCCGGTATCTCATACTATTTATTTCCGGTATCTCATACTATTTATATCCGGTATCTCATACTATTTATTTCCGGTATCTCATACTATTTATTTCCGGTGTCTCATACTATTTATTTCCGGTATCTCATACTATTTATTTCCGGTATCTCATACTATTTATTTGCATCCTTCTCTGTGTGTTTTCCAGCGCTGTTATGTCAGTGAACAGAACTGATCATTCTAATCTAAATATCGCCTTACCATGGATATATAATGCTGATATCTAACCTGTCGACTTCTTTCATTTATACTTCTTGATATTAAGTTTAGAATATTATTATCATTACATAGGTTACTGTTAGCCGCAGCTCCTAAGTCTTTATCATATTCAGAGGGACTGAAAGCTGTATAAATTATTCATTTATATGCATTATGGTTATTTTCTTTTCATAGGCTTAGAACCTTTTTCTACATTAAACTGCATCCGCCACTTCTCCGTTCACTGCATCAAACTATCCAGATCTTCCTGTAGCGCTCTAGTGATCTCATCAAAATCAAAACCATATTTGAGGACATCAATACCAACATAATCAACTGATTATATCGGTACTGATGCCTTCAAATATAATTTCTCCCGATTTGTGTAAACTCTATGATGCCTGACTCGATCCAGGGATAAAAAATTCTATTCCATGTGCCTGTACTTTCCTCAACAGTCCACTGTGTGCAAGTCTATCATAGACTTTACTGAAGTTCATATTATATTTATGTCTTTCAAGATGGATTCAAATACCTTCTATAATCATTAATTCCATCAATTTCCCTACTATGGATATTAGGCTAATTGTTCAATAATTCGAAGCTAACGACCTGTCTTCTGCTTTGCCATTTTCTGCCACCTGTCTTCTGCTTTGCCATTTTCTGCCACCTGTCTTCTGCTTTGCCATTTTCTGCCACCTGTCTTCTGCTTTACCATTTTCTTGCCACCTGTTTTGCTTTACCATTTTCTGCCACTCTCTTTGCTTTGCCATTTTAGTCACCTGTCTTCTGTTTTGCCATTTTCTAAATATCTGGTACTACATCTGCTTGTATTTTTATGTAGAAAAGACTAACCAATGGTGTTCTAAGTTCCTCCTTTCATACCTTTACAACCTTTCAGAACAGTTCATCAAGGTCCAGTGATTTGTTTGGTTACAATTTATATATTTGCTAGAGAACCAAATATCTAGTGACTTGATCATGCATCATTTATTGTCGTCCTGACCTATGTAGTTTTTATTTTTTAGGTTTTTTTTTACATCTGCCTGTGTAAAAACTGGAAGGAAATAAGCTATGAAGACTGCACACATTTATTTACCACTGGCGGTGAGCTTACCTGATCAACTTAAGTGGATCTATCTTCTCTCTAATCTTACTCCTACATACCTGAAGTCAACCTTTTGGGTTAATCTTCGATTCCCTTGCGAGGTTTTCTTATTCTTCTCTTACTTATTCATTTTAGTTACATATTCATTCCTTAAGTGTCCCTCTCCTCTTTTCCTTTTCGGAGTATATATAATGCCTGGGCAGCTTGTAAAATGTCATATTGGCCACCATATCTACTTGTGCAACATAATAATGACGTTTGGGTCACACCAGTTCACCTCACCCAGATAATCTCTCAGCTACGCTAAATTGGCTGATGGTAAATCAGTGATGGTGACTTGATTTAGTTTTAATGGTCATTTCATGATATTTTAAAACTGAGTGATTTGTGATTGTTTCCTCTAAATTCGTTAAACTCAAAATTATTTATTAGTGATTACTAAAGCAAGAGCCAAGTCAAGCAAGTTATTTCCTTTAGTTTTCCCAGTCATACACTATTTTAGAAAGGAATCCTAGATAGTATCAAGTCGTTATATTTGAAATTTCATGGTCTATATATCACAAAGTCAGTGATATGCACGGAACTGCTAAATGCCTCAAATGATGTAGTTGAAGTTTTAGCAGTAAAGATCGAGAACCAAAACCTGGTCATTGTGGTAGTCTACAAACCTCCAGATGCAACGTCCCAGCAATTCCAAGAACAGCTTATGAAAATTGACCACTGTCTGGAAAATCTTCCAGCTCTTGCACCCAACATCTTGCTTCTGGGGGATTTCAACTTGAGGCACCTAAAATGGAGGAATATAGCAAATAATGTTGTAGCAGAGATAACACCGGGAGGCAGCTCACATGAAAACTTACACACACACCAGCTTTTAAATCTCTGCACCAAATTCACCTTAACCCTTAATTGGTCCAAACGTATATATACGTTTTTTCAACATCTGAAAGTATGTAAAAATATGTAAATCTTCTTTATTGTTTTACATTTGAAAACGTTTAAAAAATCTTTTATCTACATTTTTTTTTTATATTTGAAAATATGTAAAAAAAGTAGATCTACTTTTGTAGCATTACGAATTACTTTTGTAGCATTACGAATTACTTTTGTAGCATTACGAATTACTTTTGTAGCATTACGAATTACTTTTGTAGCATTACGAATTACTTTTGTAGCATTACGAATTACTTTTGTAGCATTACGAATTACTTTTGTAGCATTTACGAATTACTTTGTAGCATTATGAATTACTTTTGTACCATTACGAATTACTTTTGTAGCATTACGAATTACTTTGTAGCATTAGAATTACTTTGTAGCATTACGAATTACTTTTTGTTAGCATTACGAATTACTTTTGTAGCATACGAAATACTTTTGTAGCATTCGAATTACTTTTGTAGCATTACGAATTACTTTTGTAGCATTACGAATTACTTTTGTAGCATTACGAATTACTTTTGTAGCATTACGAATTTGAACGTCGATCTGTTTGGACCGTTTAAGGGTTAAGCCAGCAAATAATAGAGCCTACAATATTGGAGAATGCTCTGGATCTCATCTTCACTAACAATGATGATCTGATACGAAATGTCATCGTGTCAACAACAATATACTCAGATCACAACATAATCGAGGTTCAGACATGTATGCAGGGCGCCCCAGACCGATAAAATATCAACAGTCACGAGGGAACCTTCACCAAATTCAACTTCAATAACAAAAACAGGTGGGATCAAGTAAACTAAGTCCTAAATGATATAAACTGGGAAGATAGACTAAGCAACACAGATCCTACCCTATGTTTAGTACAAATTAACTCTGTGGCACTCGAGGTATGCTCAAGGCATATTCCCTTAAGGAAGAGGAGAAGATGTAAACTAGAAAGAGAAATGCGCTCCCTCTACAGGGTAAGGCAAAGAATAACAGAGAGGTTGCAAGTAGGCAATATATCTGCAATACGTAGGGAGACACTGGTCAGAGAAATAGCAAACATCGAACTTAAGGTAAAGGAAATTTACAGGAGTCAAGAAACGAGAGAACTAATAACCATAAATGAAACTGAAAGAAACCAAAAGTATTTTTTTTCCTTATGCCAAATCAAAGTCTAGAACAGATTCAGTACTGGGCCCCTACTTAAACGGGATGGCTTCTACACAGATGACAGCAAGGAAATGAGTGAGCTACTCAAGTCTCAATATGACTCGGTTTTTAGCGAGCCACTGACCAGATTGAGAGACGGAGACCTAAATTATTTTTTTATGAGAGACCAAATTTGGCACACACTTATCTGATGTTATCCTGAAGGCAAATGACTTCGAAAAGGCGATAAATAACATGCCCATGCACTCTGTCCCAGGCCCAGATTCATGGAACTCCGTGTTCATCAAGAACTACAAGAAGCCCCTATCACGTGCTTTTAACATCCTATGGAGAAGCAGCATGGACACTGGGGTCGTCCCACAGTTACTAAAAACAACATACATAGCCCCACGTGCGACTCAGTGCTGCTATCTTGCACTTCAGTGCTGCTAACTTGCACCTCAGTGCTGGTAACCTGTTTCGCTTCACTAACCCCAGCCACCTCAACCTGGAATATTTGTTCCAATTGGGAGTGGAGAGAAAGGAGTGGGTGCAGATAGTACACCAGAATACAGAAACGATCGTAGAGGGGTGAGATATTGGAGGGCCGTTCCAGGTTCATTCCCAACGGGATGTGTGAGAAACCTAAATAGTTGGAGACTGTTTGGGTTAATTAGACCTGCAAATGTAGTATCAAAAGTGCACAGAATCGGCACAGAATTCTGAGGGCAGAATAGAATAGAGAGGAGAACAATATATTGCAAGATTATTATACAAGAATATGGTAAGAAAAGAAGTGACAGAGAATGATTTAGCAGCAAAGGGCAAATTACAGCTGAGCAACAGCATAGATAACATGATTCTAAAGGAACTAGAACAAGAAATGCTTGAGCATGATGCAGGAATGCTCACAGAAAATTACAAGAAGGCATTTAATGAGACAGGGATAGTTCCAGAAATCTGCAGTAAAAGGGTAAATAGCATATGTCTGATTAACTTCAGAGATCAAAGGACGAAGGAAACTGCTAAGAGTTGGATGCATCAAGAGCCGTTTATCCTGATGATATATCAACATGGATTCAAAAAAGAAATTAAGAACTGTACAAATCTATAGCAAAGATCTACACTGTGTCAATACAGACCCAAAATCTGCTGCATGACTTGAAAACTGCGAAGGTGTGTGTCAGTACACTGGCACAACCAAAAGATACAGTCTGGGGCACAACCAAAAGATACAGTCTGGGGCACAACCAAAAGATACAGTCTGGGGCACAACCAAAAGATACGGTCCGCGGCACAACCAAAAGATACAGTCTGGGGCACAACCAAAAGATTTCAGTCTGGGCACAACCAAAAGATACAGGCTGGGGAACAAACAAAAGATACAGGCTGGGACACAACCAAAAGATACAGTCTGGGGCACAACCAAAAGATACAGGCTGGGGCACAACCAAAAGGTACAGGCTGGGGCACAACCAAAAGATACAGTTTGGGGCACAACCAAAAGATACAGTCTGGGGCACAACCAAAAGATACAGGCTGGGGCACAACCAAAAGATACAGGCTGGGGCACAACCAACAGATACAGGCTGGGGCACAACCAAAAGATACAGACTGGGGCACAACCAAAAGATACAGGCAGGGGCACAACCAAAAGACACAGGCTGGGGCACAACCAAAAGATACAGGCTGGGGCACAACCAATAAGACAAAGTCTGGAGCACAAATAAAAGATAGAGTCTGGGGCACAACCAAAAGATACAGGCTGGGGCACAACCAATAAGACACAGTCTAGAGCACAAAAAAAGGATAGAGTCTGGGGCACAACCAAAAGATAAAGACTGGGGCACAACCAAAAGATACAGGCTGGGGCACAACCTAAGACACAGGCGGGGCAAAACCAAAAGCCCAGGCTGGGGCAAAACCCAAAAAAGATACAGGCTGGGGCCCTTTTAAAAAAGGGACCCCGGGAGGGGCAAAACCATAAGCCCCGGCGGGGGACAAAAACCAAAAAGAACAGGGTGGGAAAACCCATAAGACACAGGGGGGGAAACAAACCCAAAAGGGACACAGGCTGGGGCACAACCAAAAGTACAGGTGGGGCAAACCTTTAAGACACAGGGGGGCAAACCCTAAGACACAGGTGGGCAAAAACCCTTAAAAAAAAAGGCTGGGGCCCCCCCCAATGAAAAAGGTTTGGGGCAAACCATAAGACACGGCTAGGGAAAACCCTAAGAACAGGCTGAGCCAAAACCCAAAAGACACAGGCGGGGGCCAAACCTAAACACGGGGCTGGGGAAAACCCCCAAAAGATGGGGGCCCCCCCGGGGCAAAACCCATAAGAAAAGGGCTGGGGGAAATAACCAAAAGGACCAGGCTGGGGCAAAAAATTAAGGACCAAGCTGGGCAAACCCAAAAGCCACGGCTGGGCAAAACCTAAGCCGGGCCGAGCAAAACCCCTAAAAACAAGTGGGGCAAAACCTAAGACACAAGTGGAGCAAAAACCAAAAGGGAAAGGGCTGGGGCACAACCACAAGAAAAGGGGTGGGGCTTAACCATAAGCCCAAAAAAGGGGGAAAACCCAAAAGGGCACAGGCGGGGGCCCAAAAACCCCATAAGACACGGTGGTGAATAACCATAAGACACGGCGGGGCAAAACCCATAAGACACGGGTTTGGGGCCAAAAACCCAAAAGGGCCAACAAACTGGGGCAAAACCCTTGGGACACAGGGGGGGCCCAAAACCATAAGACACAGGCGGGTGAAAACCAAAAGGACTCGGGGCTGGGGCAAAACCCTTAAGACCCCAAGTGGGCATAACCACAAGAACAGGCGGGGGTTTAAACCCCTTTAAAGGCACAAAGGGCCCCCAAACCCAAAAAGGACACAGGCTGGGGAAAACCTTTAAGGGACACAGGCTGGTGCATTTCCAATAAGGACAAGGCTGGGGCACAACCTTAAGACAAAGGGGGGGGGCCCAACAACCATAAGACAAAGGGCGGGCAAAAACCATAGAAAGGTGGGGGATAACCATAAGACACGGCAGGGGGATAACCATAGACCCAGGTGGGGCTAACCAAAAGACACAAGTGGGGCTTTAACCCCATAAGAAAACGGGCGGGGGCCATAATTTTAAGACACACGTGGGGTTTAACCAAAAAGACACGGGGCGGGGGCAAAACAAAAAACACAGGCGGGGGCCCACAACCTTTAAAGACGGTTGGGGGCACCCCCATAAGACCCCGTTGGGCAAAACCCAAAAGAAAATGGCGGGGAAACAAGTAAAAGCACGGCCCTGGGGAAAAACCCTTAAGACACAGGTGGGGCATACCAAAGCCCACGGCTGGGGCAAAACCCCAAAAGGGAACCAGGCGGGGGGTCAAAACCATAAGACACAGGCGGGGGACAAAAAAAATCCCAACTGGGGGGCACAAACAAAGACACAGGCTGGGGCACTACCAAATACACGGGGCGGGGGGCATAAAAATAAGACACAAGTGGGGCAAAACCCCTAAGACACAGGCTGGGGCACAACCATAAAAAAAGGCTGGGGCAAAACCATAAGACAAAAAACTGGGGCCCAAACCAAAAGACCAGGCTGGGCTAACCATAAGAAACCCGGCAGGTGCAAAACCCATAAGACCCAGGGGGGGGCCCATAAACCAAAAGCCCACAAGCTGGGGCTTTAACCCCATAAGAACAGGTGGGGCAAACCATAGGGCACAAACGGGGGGAAAAACCATAAAACACGGCTGGGGCAAAATTATAGCCCACGGGGGGGCAAAACCCCTTAAGACACAGGGGGGGGCAAAAAACCCCAAAAATACCACGGGCGGGGGCCCAAAACCCATAAGACAGGCGGGGGCACAACCATGACACAGTCAGGGGAAAAACCAAAAGACACTGGCTGGGGCACAAGTAAAAGCCCCGGCTGGGGCAAAACCAAAAGGGCCCACAGGCGGGGGGCATACCAAAAGACACGGGATGGGGCAAACCCATAAGACACGGGGCTGGGTCAGAACCATAAAAAACACGGTGGGGCAAACAAATACACGGCGGGGGCACAACAAAAAGGGACACAGGTGGGGCCTCCCAAAAAAACACGGCGGGGGGATAACCATGGGCACGGGGTTTGGGGGGAACAACCCAAAAAGAAACAGACTGGGGCAAAACCCCAAAAGACGGGGCTGGGGAAAAAAATTTAAGAAAGGCTGGGGCGCAACCAAAATTTAAACAGGCTGGGGCAAACCCCAAAAAGCCCACGGTTTGGGCAAAACCCAAAAGACCCCGGCCTGGGGCCCCAAAACCAAAATTTCACGGGCTGAGACAAAACCCCAAAAGACAAAAAATTTGGGGCAAAACCCAAAAGACAGGGCGGGGGCACAAGTAAAAGACCAGGCGGGGGCCCACAAGCAAAAGACACAGGCGGGGGGCCTCCCCAAAAGACAGGGGGTGGGGCAAAAACCAAAGACAAGGCAGGGCAAAAACCCAAAAAGTCAGGGGGGGGCCAAAACCCAAAAGGGACACGCGGGGGCCAACCAAAAGGGAACGGTTGGGGCAAAACCCAAAAAGACCCCGGCTGGGGGCACAACTAAAAGCACAAGCGGGGGCAAATCAAAAGAAAACGGGAAAGGGGCACAACCAAAAGTCACAGGGGGGGGGCAAAAACCATAAGAAAGGGTTGGGCAAAACCATAAGACAAAGGTGGGGCAAAACCAAAAGCCACAGGCGGGGCCCCCCCCAAAAGGGCCAAGGCGGGGGAAAAACAACAAAAGGGGCCCCGATGGGGCAAAACCAAAAGACACTGGCTTGGGAAACCAACCAAAAGACCAGGCGGGGGGAACCCAAAAGACCAGGTGGGGCAAAATAAAAAGACATGGTTTGGGGCACAAGAAAAAGACACGGGCGGGGGCCCAACCATAAGAAAAGGCTGGGGCACAAATAAAAGCCCACGACGGGGGCTAACCATAAAAACACAGGTGGGGCCAAAAAAAGGGCCCCCGGGACGGGGGGCCAAACCGTTAGACACTTTCCCTGGGGCACAACCAAAATACAAAAGTGGGCAAAACCCAAAAGACACAGGTTGGGGAAAACCCAAAAAGACACTGGCGGGGGCACAAAAAAAAGGGGACACGGGTTGGGGCACCCAAAAGACACGGGCTGGGGCTAAACCCAAAAGCCCTGACTTGGGAAAAAACCAAAAAACCCACAGGTTTGGGGCACACCCAAAAAAGCCCACAGATGGGGCATAGCCTTTGACACAGGTGGGGCCCAACCAAAAGGACACAGACTGGGGCACAACCAAAATACCCCAAGGGGGGGCAAAATTTCTTTAAGACACCGGTTTTGGGCAAAAAAAAAAGCCACAGGTTGGGCCCCAAAAACCATAAGCCCACGGCGGGGGCAAAACCCAAAAAAACCCCTTTGGGGCAAAAGCATAAGAACGGGCTTGGGCAAACCCCAAAAAGACAAGGTTGGGGCCCACAAAAATAGAAAGGGTTTTGGGGAAATAACCAAAAGGACACAGAGGGGGGCAAAAACCAAAAGACACACATGGGGCAAAACCCATAAAAACCCGGGTGGGGCACAACCAAAAGACACAGGCTGGGGCAAAAAACCCAAAAGCCAAAGGGAGCATAACCATATGAACAGGCTGGGGCAAACCTAAGACACCGCTGGGGCAAACCCCAAAAGGCCCACAGGGGGGAAAACCCAAATTTCACAGGCGGGGCCCAAAAACCTTAAAAACCGGGGCGGGGGCCCAAAAACCAAAAGCCCCTTTCGGGGGCCCAAAACCCAAAAAGGGAACTGGCTCTGGCAAAAGAAAAAGGGCACAGGCGGGGGGCAAAACCCAAAAGGAACAGGCTGGGCACTACCAAAGCCCACAGCCCTGGGGAAAACCCAAAAGGGCCCACAGGGGGGGGTCCAAAACCCAAAAGGAAAAAGGCGGGGCACAAACAAAAATACCGGGGCTGGGGAAAAAAATTAAGACACAGGTGGGGCACTAAAAAATACAAAGGCGGGGGCAAAATAAAAGGAAAAAAAAGGCTGGGGAAAAACCCCAAAAAGGACACAGAGGGGGCCCAAAAAAAAACCATAAGAGCAGGTGGGGAAACCAACATTAAGACACAGGTGGGGGCGAAACCCCAAAATAAACGGGGCTGGGGGCCAAAACCTAAGACAAGGTTTGGGCCCCAAAAAACCAAAAAGCCACAGCCGGGGGGCACAACCATAATACCAGGGCTGGGGCCAAAACCCCAAAAGACCAGGCTGGGGCAAAACCCCCAAAAGGGACTCAGGCTTTTTCAAAACAAAAAGGGAACAGGCGGGGGCACCCCCTTAAGACACGGGCAGGGGCACAACCAAAAGTCCAGAGGGGGGCTTTAACCATAAGACACGCTGGGAAAACCTTTTAAGGGACCAGGGGGGCAAAACCCAAAAGACACAGGCTGGGGCCAACTAAAAGCACATGCTGGGGCAAAATTTATGGGACACAGGCGGGGGGCAAAACCAAAAAAGAAAAGGGATTTGGGGCAAAAACCATAAGAAACAGGTTGGGCAAAACCGAAAGCCCCAAGGGGGGAAAAAAAAAAAAGGGACAGGCTGGGGCACAACCAAAAAGACACAGGTGGGAAACAACCAAAGAAACAGACTGGGGCAAAAAACCAAAAGGGAAAATGGTTTGGGGAAAACCCAAAAAGGGCCCACAGGTGGGGCCATCCAAAAACACAGGCTGGGGCCCAATCAAAAGGACACGGGTGGGGACAAAGTAAAAGCCCCCTGGGGCACAACAAAAAGGGGACAAGGGGGGGCCACAAAAAAAAGGGCCCCAGAGGGGGCCTAAAAATAAAAAAAAGGCTGGGGCACCCCCAAAAGGGACACAGACTGGGGAAAAAACCGTTAGACACAGGGGGGGCCCAAAACCCAAAATACACAGGGGGGAAACCAAAGGACCCGGTTTTGGGCCCAAAAACCAAAAGACACAGGTTGGGCACAACATAAACCACAGGCTGGGGCAAAACCAAAAGGGACACATTCGGGGGCACAACCATAAGCCCACAGGTTTGGGGGCACAACCAAAAGACCAGGTTGGGGCCCCAAAAAATAAAGCGACAGGCGGGGGCAAAACCCTTTTAAGGGACACAAAACTGGGGAATAATTTTAAGACCCCCAAAACTGGGGCACAACCTTTAAGCCCACGGTGGGGCAAAAACAAAAGACACCGGCGGGAGGCAAACCAAAAGAACGGGATGGGGAAACCATAAGACACATGCGGGGGGAAAAACCCAAAAAGACACAGACGGGACAAAAAAAATTAAAAAAAGGTTTGGGGCAAAACCCAAAAGACCGGGCGGGGGCACAAAAAAAGGACACGGGGCTGGGGAAACCAAAAAGGACCCGGGCCCTGGGGCAAAGTAAAAGACACAGGTGGGGCAAACCCATAAAACCAGGTGGGGCAAAACCCAAAAAGACACAGACTTGGGCAAAAACCAAAAAAAAACACGGACTGGGGCACAAAAAAAGGGCCCAGCTGGGGATAACCGTTAGAAAGGCGGGGGCACAACCAAAAGGAACAGACTGGGGCAAAACCAAAAGAACAGGCGGGGGGCCCCCAACCCAAATAAGAACAGGCTGGGGGCAAAACCAAAATACCCGGCTGGGGAAAACCAAAAGACCCCGGTTTGGGCAAAACCAAAAGCCCCCGGTTTGGGGCAAAACCAAAGGGAACAGGCTGGGGCAAAAACCCAAAAGACACATTCGGGGCACAACCAAAATACCGGGGCTTGGGCAAAACCCAAAAAGGGGACCCCAGGTGGGGCAAAAACCAAAAAAAGGGCTGGGGCACAAAAAAAGGGACACGTGCTGGGGCCCAACCTTGACACAGGCTGGGGCAAAAACCAAAAAACACCCCAACTGGGGCAAAACCAAAAGCCCCGGGTTTGGGGGCAAAACCAAAAAGCCAAGGGGGGCAAAAACCCAAATGACCCCGGCTGGGGCACAACCATAAAAAACAGGCGGGGGCCCAAAACCCAAAAGGGACACTTGCGGGGGAAACAACCAAAAGGGCCCAAGGTGGGGGCAAAAAAAAAAGGGACACAGGGGGGGCCTCAACTAAAAGACCCCGGCTGGGGCAAAAACCTTTAAGGGACACAAAAGGCAAAACAAAAGACACGGGCGGGGAAAACCCAAAAGACAAAAGGCTGGGGCACAACCATAAGAACATGATGAGCACAACCAAAAGCCACAGGCGGGGGGCAAACCCCAAATACACAGGGGGGGGCACAACCATAAGACCCCGGCTTGGGCAAAACCAAAAGACCGGCTTTGGAAACCTAGGGGCCCAAGGGGTGGGGCAAAACCCAAAAGACACTTTTTGGGGTAAAACTAAGAACAGGCGGGGGCAAAACCCAAAAAGACACGGTTGGGACAAAAACTAAAAGGGAGACAGGCTGGGGAAAACCCCATAAGACACAAAATGGGGCAAAAAACCTTTAAACAAGGCGGGGCAAAACCAAAAAACGGGTGGGGCAAAACAAAAAAGGACACAGGGGGGCATAACCATAGGGACACGGCTGGGGCCCCAACCCCTAAAAACCCCGTGGGGACAACCAAAAGCACCGTGCGGGGGTAAACCAAAAGGGAAAAGGCCCGGGGGGCAAAACCCAAAAGACACGGGGCGGGGACAATCAAAAGGGACAAGGCTGGGGTAAAACCCAAAAAAACCCCGGCGGGGGCACAAAGGGAAAAGCCACGGGTTTGGGGCACAACCAAAAGACCACATGATGGGCCCCAACCAAAAAGATACAGGCGGGGGGTTAAAAGAAAAAGAACAGGCGGGGGCCCAAAACCCCAAAAAGAACAGGCTTGGGCACCCCCCCCCCAAAACCCAAACCAAAAAAACACCAGACTGGGGTAAAACCCAAATAAAACAAAGGCGGGGGGGAACAACCTTTAAGACACGGCTGGGGCAAAACCAAAAGCCCGGCCCGGGGGAACAACCAAAAGAAAAAGGGTTTTGGGGGCAAAACCCAAAAGACCGGCGGGGGCACAACCAAAAGAACAGGGTGGGGCACAACCATCAGACTCTGTTGGGCAAAAACCATAGATCTGGCCGGGGCCCCCAAAAAAACCTTAAAGGGAACAGGCGGGAGCTAAAACAAAGGGGGCACTGGCCGGGGCTAAACCCAAAATATACAGGGGGGTTTAAACCCAAAAGGACACTTGCTGGGGCAAAAACCAAAAAGGACATAGGCGGGGCCCACAACCATAAACAAAAGCTGGGCCAACAAAAAAAAGGACACGGTGGGGCACAAAAAAAAAAAGACGAGGTGGGGCAAAAACCATAAGATCAGGTGGGGCAAAAACCAAAAAAGCCCATAGGATGGGGCAAACCATGGAAAAAGGTGGGGCCCCCCCCCATAAGACACGGGTTTGGGCAAAAAACCAAAAGAACGGGGCTGGAGCCAAAACCAAAAAAGCCACAGGCTGGGGAAACAACCATAAGACACATGACGGGACAACTATATGTTACAGGCTGGGGAAACCCCCCCATAGGGAACACAGGCTGGGGCAAAACCAAAAAGACCCCGGGGGCGGGGGCACAAAAAAAATACACAGGTTGGGGCTTAAAAATTTAAGAACACCAAAAACACGGCTGGGGCATAACAAAAGACACAGGGTGGAAAAAGGAAACCCTTAAATACACAAGACACTGGCTGGGGCACAACCAAAACACACAGGCTGGGGCACAACCAAAAGACACAGATTGTTGCATAACCATAAGACACAGGCCGGGGCACAACCAAAAGACACAGGCTGGGGCTCAACCATAATACACAGGGTGGGGCAAACCAAAAAGACCAAACAGGGGAACCATAAAACACAGGCGGGGGCACAACCAAAGAACACGGTGGGGCACAACCAAAAGACACAAAACTGGCATAACCCATACACGGCTGGGGCAAACCAAAAAACGGGCTGGGGCACAACCAAAAGACACGGGATTGGGGCATAACCAAAAGACAACCACAAGACACAGGCCGGGGCACAACCAAAAGACACAGGCTAGGGCTCAACCATAATACACAGGCTGGGGCACAACCATAAGACACAAACTATGGCAGAACCATAAAACACAGGCTGGGGCACAAACATAAGACTCAGGCTGGGGCACAACCAAAAGACACAGACTGGGGCATAACCATAAGACACTGGCTGGGGCACAACCAAAAGACACAGGCTGGGGCACAACCATAAGACAGAGGATTCGGCACAACCATAAGACACTGGCTAAGGCACAACCATAAGGCACAGACTGGGGCACATCCAAAAGACAGTGGCTGGGGCACAAGTAAAAGACACAGGCTGGGGCACAACCAAAAGACACAGGCTAAGGCACAACCATAAGGCACAGACTGGGGCACATCCAAAAGACAGTGGCTGGGGCACAAGTAAAAGACACAGGCTGGGGCACAACCAAAAGACACTGGCTGGGGCACAAGTAAAAGACACAGGCTGTCGCACAACCAAAAGATACAGGCTGGGGTACAGCCAAAAGACACAGGCTGGTTCACAACCATAAGACACAGGCTTGGGCACAACCAAAAGACCCAACCAAAAAACACAGACTGGGGCATAACCATAAAACACAGGCTGGGGAACAACCATAAGACACACGTTGGGGCACAACCAAAAGACAGGCTGGGGAACAACCATAAGACAAAGGTTGCGGCACAACCAAAAGACACAGGCTGGGGCACAACTATAAGACACAGGCTTGGGCACAACCAAAAGGCACAGGCTGGGGCACAACCATAAGACACAGGCTGGGGCACAACCAAAAGACACAGGCTGGGGCACAACCAAAAGACACAGGCTGGGGCACAACCATAAGACTCATGATGGGCACAACCATAAGATACTGGCCGGGGCAAAACCTTAAGACACAGGCTGGAGCTCAAACAAAAGACACTGGCCTGGGCTCAACCAAAATATACAGGCTGGGGCTTAACCATAAGACACTTGCTGGGGCACAACCAAAAGACATAGGCTGGGCCACAACCATAAGACACAACCTGGCAAAAACCAAAAGAAAAAAGGGGGCCAAAAAAAAGACAAGGGGGACAACCAAAGAAAGGGGGGCACAACCAAAAGACAAGGGGGGCAAACCATAAAAAAGGGTGGGCAAAACCAATAACCCCCCCCCCCCCCCCCCCCCCCCCCCCCCCCCCCCCCCCCCCCCCCCCCCCCCCCCCCCCCCCCCCCCCCCCCCCCCCCCCCCCCCCCCCCCCCCCCCCCCCCCCCCCCCCCCCCCCCCCCCCCCCCCCCCCCCCCCCCCCCCCCCCCCCCCCCCCCCCCCCCCCCCCCCCCCCCCCCCCCCCCCCCCCCCCCCCCCCCCCCCCCCCCCCCCCCCCCCCCCCCCCCCCCCCCCCCCCCCCCCCCCCCCCCCCCCCCCCCCAAAAAAAAAAAAAAAAAAAAAAAAAAAAAAAAAAAAAAAAAAAAAAAAAAAAAAAAAAAAAAAAAAAAAAAAAAAAAAAAAAAAAAAAAAAAAAAAAAAAAAAAAAAAAAAAAAAAAAAAAAAAAAAAAAAAAAAAAAAAAAAAAAAAAAAAAAAAAAAAAAAAAAAAAAAAAAAAAAAAAAAAAAAAAAAAAAAAAAAAAAAAAAAAAAAAAAAAAAAAAAAAAAAAAAAAAAAAAAAAAAAAAAAAAAAAAAAAAAAAAAAAAAAAAAAAAAAAAAAAAAAAAAAAAAAAAAAAAAAAAAAAAAAAAAAAAAAAAAAAAAAAAAAAAAAAAAAAAAAAAAAAAAAAAAAAAAAAAAAAAAAAAAAAAAAAAAAAAAAAAAAAAAAAAAAAAAAAAAAAAAAAAAAAAAGAGGGGGAAAAAAAAAAAAAACCCGGGGGCACAACCAAAGCCAGGGGGCCCCAAAAACCGGCGGGGCCCCAAAAAGGGGGAAACAGGGCCCCCAAAAACAGGGGGGGCAAACCCAAAAACACCGGTGGAAAAAAGAAAAAGGGGGGCCCCAAAAAAAAGCGGGGGAAACCAAAAAAAGGGCGGGCAAACCAAAAAAAAAAAGGGGGCCCCAAACCCAAAGAAAAGGGTGGGGCAAACCCAAAAAGAACGGGCTGGGCAACCAAAAAAACAGGTGGGGGAAACCTAAGAAAATTTGGGAAACCCAAAAACCCAAGGCTGGGGAAAAACCAAAAAGACCCAACCCAAAAAAACCAAAAAGCCCAAAGGCGGGGCAAACAAAAAGAAAAGGGGGAAAAAAAAACAGGCGGGGCAAACCATGGACAAGGGGGGGGAAACCAAAGCACAGGGGGGGGCAAACCAAAGACCAGGCTGGGGAAAAAAAAAGCCGGGCTGGGCAAAAATAAGCAAGGGCAAACCAAAGACACACTGGGGCAAAAAAACCAAGGGGGAAACAAAAAAAACAGGGGGGGCAAACCCAAAGAACGGGGGGGGGAAAAAAATTTTTACAACAAGGGGGGGGAAAAAAAAAACGGGTCAAACCAAAACACGGGGGGCAACCAAAAAAATGGGGGAAACCCAAAGAACGGCTGGGGACACCAAAGACGGGTTTTTGGGAAAAAAACCGTGGAAAACCCAAAAACAGGGGGGGGAAAAAAAACCAAGGGGGGACAAAAAAACACGGCTGGGGACAAAAAAAACAGGGGGGGCCCTAAAAAAAAGGGGCCGGAAAAAAAAACGGCTAAAAAAAAAGGGGCCCCAAACCAAAGACATTTTTTAAAAAAAAAAAACCCCAAAAAAAACGGGGGAAAAAAAAAAAAGGGGTGGGGACAACCAAAAGGCAAAAATGGGCCCAAAAAAACAGGGGGGGGAAACAAAATAAAGGGGGGCCAGGGCCCCAAACCCAAAAAAAAAAGGGGGGGCCCATAAGCCCGGCTGGGCCAAAAAAAAGGGGGGGACAACCAAAAAAGGGGGGGAAAAACCATAAGACACAGGGGGGCAAACCAAAAAACCAAAAAAAATAAACCGGGGGGCAAACCATGACAACTGGGAAAACCAAAACACAGGGGGGCACAAAAAAAAGACACGGGGGGGCAAACCAAAAGAACAGCGGGGAAAAAAAAACCGGGGCCCCAAAAAAAGGGGGGGGAAAAAAAAAACAGGGGGGGGAAAAATTAAGAAAAGGTGGAAACCAAAAGCACAGGGGGCTCCCCGGGGCCCCAAAACCGGTGGGGAAAAAAAGACACGGGTGGGGCAAACATAAGACCAGGGGGGGACAACCAAAACGGGGGGGGGTAACCTAAACACAGGCGGGGGCAAACCATAAACAAAACTGGGCAAACAAAACACAGCGGGGGCAAACATAAGAAAGGTTGGGCAAAACCCAAAGGGTGGGACATCCCCCTTTAACCCAGGGGGGGAAACATAAGAAAAGGGGGGCAAAACCCAAAAAAAAACGGGGCCCAAACCCAGGGGAAAAAAACAGGCTGGGCCCAAAAAAGAAAACCCAAAACCCATAAAATTCCAAAAAACAGGCGGGGAACCCAAAGACACAGGCGGGGACAACCATAAGACACACGGGGCCCCAAAAAACCCCGGGGAAAAAAAAAACAAAAACCCGGAACCCAAACCGGGGGGGAAAAACCCTGGGGGGGCAAACCATAAGACCCCGGGGGCCAAACCAAAAACCAGGGGGGGGCAAACCAAAAGGGGCGGGGCCCAAAAAAAAAACCCCTTTGGGCACCTTAAAAGACACGGGCCCGGGGGCAAACCAAAAGACACGGGGGGGAAAAAAAAAAAAACCCTAAAAAAAAGGGGGCAAACCAAAAGACAAGGGGGCAAACCAAAAAACGGTGGGGAAACAAGAAAAAACGGGCTTCACCCCTCCAAACCCAAAACCCAAAGGGGGGAAAACCAAAAGGCCCCAAAAAAAAAAACGGGCCCCAAAAAAAGGGGCCCCAAAGGGGGGAAACCTGGGGACACGGCGGGGAAAAACCCAAAAAAAAAGGGGGGCAAACCAAAAGACACAGGGGGGGAAAACAAAAGACAAAAGGGGGGCAAAACCCAAAAAAAGGGGGGGCCCAAATAGACACGGTTTGGGCAAACCCCAAAAACCCGGGGCGGGGGAAAAAAAAACAGGCTGGGAAAAAAAAACCCCGGGGGGAAAACAAAAAACAGGGGGAAAAACCAAAAAAGGGGGAAAAAAAAAAAAAAAAGGGGGACCAACAAAAGACACGGCTGGGGCAAAACCCAAAAATAAAGGGGGGGCCAAAAAAAACCCCCTGGGGCAAAACCCAAAAAGACAAGCTGGGGCAAAACCATAAACCCGGGGAAAACCAAAGCACAGGGGGGAAAAAAAAAAGCAGGGGGGCAAAAAAAAAAAAGGGGGGCAAACCATAAGACCAGGCGGGGGAAAAACCAAAACCAAAGGTTGGGGAAACCAAAAGACAAGGGGCACAAAAAAAGGGGGGGGTTTAAAAAGGGCGGGGCCCCAAAAAGCCCAAGGGGGGAAAAAAAAAGGGGGCCCCAAAAAAGAAAAAAAATTAGGGGGGACAACCCCAAAAAAGGGTGGCAAAACCCAAAAAGAACGGCTGGGCAAAAAAAAACAGGGGGGCCCAAAAAAGGGGGCCCCCAAAAAAAAAAAAAGGCGGGCCCATAAAAAAGGGGGGGAAACAAAAGAAAGGCGGGGCAAACCAAAAAAAAGGGGGGAAAAAAAAAAGGGGGACAAAAAAAAGGGGGGGCCCAAAAAAAAAGGGGGGGCCCAAAAAAAAACCGGGGCCAAAAAAAAAAGGGGGAAAAAAAAGGGGGGGGAAACTAAAAAGGCTGGGGCAAAAAAAAAAAAGGGGGCCCAAAGCACAAAAAAAGGGAAAAGGGGCCCAAAAAACAAGGGGGCTGGGGTTTAACCCAAAAAACACAGGGGGGGCACAACCAAAGAACACTGGGGCAAAAAAAACCAGGCGGGCAAAAAAAAAAGGGCCCAACCAAAAACCAGGGGGCAAAAAAAAAAAGGGGGGGCACAAAAAAAGACACGGCTGGGGAAAAAAAACAGGGGGGAAAAACCCAAAGACAAGGGGGAAAACCAAAAGAACAGGCTGGGCCCCCAAAAAACACCCACCAAAAAAAAAAAATTTTGGGGAAACCATAAAAAACAGGGGGGAAAACCCAAAAAAAGGGGGGGCCAACCAAAAAAACAGCTGGGGCAAAAAAAAAAAAGAAAAACCAAACCCAAACCCCGGGGGAAAAAAGACAAAGGTGGGGACAAAAAAAAAGGGGGGGGAAACCCAAAAACACGGCTGGGCACACCAAAAGACAGGCGGGGGCCAAAAAAAAAGGGGACAAAAAAGGGCAAAAAACCCCCGGGGGGGGAAAACCGGCCGGGGTAAAACCAAAAGAAAAGGGGGGGAAAAAAAAACCAGGCCCCAAAAAAAACAGGGGGAAAAAAAAAAACGGCGGGGCAAAACCCAAAAGAACGGGCTGGGGAAAAAAACCAAAAGACACAGGGGGGCAAACCTAAGACACGGTTTGGGAACCCAAAAAACCCCAAAAAAAAAGAGGGGCCCAAACCAAAACCCCGGGGGAAAACAAAGCCCCGGGGGCACAACAAAAAGACCGGGGGGGGAACAAAAAAAAAGGGGGCCCAAAAAAAGGCCAAACCCAAAAAAAGGGGCGGGCCAAACCAAAAGCAAGGGGGGGAAAACCAAAAAACAGGGGGGGCCCCAAAAAACACCTGGGGCAAACCAAAAAACACAGGCTGGGGAAACAAAAAACCAGGTGGGGAAACCCAAAAAAAGGCGGGGAAAACCTAAGACACAGGCGGGGGAAAAACCAAAAAAAAAGGGGTTAAACCAAAAAACAGGCGGGGCAAACCAAAACCGCTGGGCAAAAAAGGGGGGCCCAAAACCAGCGGGACAACCAAACCCCGGGGGGGGAAAAACCCAAAGGAGGGGGGCCCAAAAAAGGCCAAAAACGGACAAAAAAAAAAGGGCCAAAAAAAAACAGGTGGGCAACATAAGAAAAGGGGGAAACCAAAAAGGGGGGGGGAAAACCAAAGACCGGCTGGGACAAAAAAAAGGGGAAACCAAAAAGGTGGCAAAACCAAAAGACACGGGTGGGCAACCATAAAACAGGGGGCCCCAAAAACCCAAAAAAAACCCGGGGGCCAAAAAAAAGGGGGGGGGAAAAAGGGGAAAAAAGGGGGGGAAAAAAAAGACACGGGGGGAAATAACCAAAAAACAGGCGGGGATAACCATAAGACCAGGTGGGAAAAAAAAGCACAGGCGGGGGAACCCCCAAAGCCCAGGGGGGGGAATAACCTAAAAACCAGGTGGGAAAAAAAACCCCCAAAACATAAAAAAAAAAAAAGACTTTTAAAAAACCCAAGGGGGGGAAAAAAAAAACCCAAAGGGGCTCCAAAAAAAAGGGCCCCAAAAAAAAGAAAGGGGCAAAACCCTAAGACACAGGCTGGACAATAAACAGGCTGGGCAAACCAAAAAAAAGGGGGCCAAAAAAACACGGGCCAAAAAAGAACAGGCGGGGGCCAAACCAAAAAAAGGGGGGAAAATAAACACAGGGGGGGAAAAATAAGAAGGTGGGGAAAAAAAACAAGGCCCCAAAAGGGGGGGGCCCGCCAACAAAAAAGGGACAAAAAAACCCCAAAAAACCCCATGGGGGGGGGGAAAAAAAAAAGGGGGCCCCCAAAAACAGGGGGGGGGAAACCAAAAAAAAGGGGGGGCAAACCCTAAGCCCAAACTGGGCACAACCAAAACAGGGGGGGGGCCCCATAAAAAAGGCTGGGCCCAAAAAACAAAAAAAAAACGGCGGGGAAAAAAAAATTGAAACAAGGGGGGGATAACCAAAAGACCCGGGGCAAACCAAAGACAGGCTGGGAAAAAAAAACGGGGGGGGCATAACAAAAGAAAAGGGCGGGGGAAACCCAAACACAGGCGGGAAAACCAAGAAAGGCTGGGAAACCAAAAAAGGGGACAAAAACAAAGGGGGAAAAAACCCAAAAAACCAGGCGGGAAAAAAACCCAAGGGGGAAACCCAAACCAAAAACCGGGGGAAAAAACCCAAAAATTTTTTCAAAACCTAAGACACAGGGGGCCCCAAAACCGGGGGGGGGGAAAAAAAAAAAGGGGGGGCATAAAAAAAAGGGGCCCCCAAAAAAAAACTGGGGCAAACCATAGACACAGGCTTGGGCACAACCAAAAGACACAGGCTGGGGCACAACCATAAGAGACAGGCTGGGGCATAACCATAAGACACAAACAGGGGCATAACCATAAGACACACACTGGGGCACAACCATAAGACATAGTCTGGGGCACAACCAAAAGACACAGGCTGGGGCACAACCAAAAGACACAGACTGTGGCATAACCATAAGACACAGGCTGGGGCACAACCAAAAGACACGTGCTGGGGCACAACCATAAGACACAGGCTGGGGTACAACCAAAAGACACAGGCTGGGGCACAACCAAAAGACACGTGCTGGGGCACAACCATAAGACACAGGCTAGGGCACAACCAAAAGACATAGGCTGGGGCACAACCATAAGACACAGGCTTGCGCACAACCAAAAGACACAGGCTGGGGCACAATGATAAGACAGGCTGGGGCACAACCAAAAGACACAGGCTGGGGCACAACTAAAAGACACAGACTGGGGCACAATCATAAGACACTGGCTATGGCACAACCAAAGTTCACAGGCTGTGGCTTAACGATAAGGCACATGCTGGGGCACAACCAAAAGACACAGGCTGGGGCACAACCAAAAGACACGGGTTGGGGCACAACCATAAGACACATGATTGGCACAACCATAAGATACAGGCTGGGGTACAGCCAAAAGATACAGGCTGGGGCACAACCATAAGACACAGGCTTGGGCACAACCGAAAGACACAGGCTGGAGCACAACGAAAAGACATAGGCGGGGGCACAACCATAAGACACAGGCTGGGGCACAACCAAAAGACACAGGCTGGGGCACAACCAAAAGACACAGTCTGGGGCACAACCGTAAGACACATGATGGGCACAACCAAAAGATACAGGCTGGGGCACAACCATAAAACACAGACTGGGGCACAACGAAAAGACACAGGCTGGGGCACAACCATAAGACACAGGCTGGGGTACAACCAAAAGACACAGGCTGGGGCACAACCAAAAGACACGGGTTGAGGCACAACCATAAGACACATGATTGGCACAACCATAAGATACAGGCTGGGGTACAGCCAAAAGATACAGGCTGGGGCACAACCATAAGACACAGGCTTGGGCACAACCGAAAGACACAGGCTGGAGCACAACGAAAAGACATAGGCGGGGGCACAACCATAATACACAGGCTGGGGCACAACCAAAAGACACAGGCTGGGGCACAACCAAAAGACACAGTCTGGGGCACAACCGTAAGACACATGATGGGCACAACCAAATGATACAGGCTGGGGCACAACCATAAGACACAGACTGGGGCACAACGAAAAGACACAGGCTGGGGCACAACCAAGATACACAGGCTGGGACTTAACCATAAGACACATGCTGGGGCACAACCAAAAGACACAGACTGGGGCACAACCATAAGACACAGGCTGGGGCACCACCAAAAGACACAGGCTGGGTCACAACCCAAGACACAGGCTGAGGCACAACCATAAGACACATGATGGGCAAAACCATAAGATACAGGCTGGGGCACAACTATAAGACTCAGGATGGGTCACAACGAAAATACACAGGCTGGGGCATAACTATAAGACACATGCTGGGGCACAACCAAAAGACACAGGCTGGGGCACAATCATAAGACACAGGCTGGGGCACAACCATAAGACACATGAGGGGCCCAACCATAAGATACAGGCTGGGGCACAACCATAATACACAAGCTGGGGCACAACCAAAAGACACTGGCCTGGGCACAACCAAAATACACAGGCTGAGGCATAACCATAAGACATGCTGGGGCACAACCAAAAGACACAGGCTGGGGCACAACCATAAGACACTGGCTGGGGCACAACCAAAAGACACAGGCTGGGGCACAACCAAAAGACACAGGCTGGGGCACAACCATAAGACACATGATGGGCACAACTATGAGATACAGGCTGGGTCACAACCAAAAGACACTGGCTGGGGCACAACAAAAATACACATGCTGGGGCTCAACCAAAAGACACAGGCTGGGGCACAACCAAAAGACACTGACTGGGGCATAACCATAAAACACTGAGTTACAGGCCAGTATCAGTATCATGTATCCTTCCCGAAGTATTGATAGTGATAAGCAGGTAAAGGCTGAGCATATATCTACAACAATGGCGGCTGTTTTACTAAAAACTTCGCAGGATTTAATTAAGGAAGGTAAGTCTTGCCCCGCTAACCTACTGGAGTTGTTAGATAAATTACTAGTAATACAACAAACTAGACAATGATCGGTCGACAACAGGAATACATTTAATATTAAGCCCTGTTAAAGATTGATTCGCAGTGTATTAAGGAATACTAAAGAGGCACGTAAGTTGCCCCGTCCTCAAAGATTTGTAAAGTTATTCCATGAATTAAGGTAAGATCCTGGACTTCATCTTACGAAACGGACAAAGGAAAGGCGGTAATAGTTACGGTCAAGGTAGATTATAGAGGAAAAATGAACATGTTTTTAGAAGACGGTTAACTTACGTGCCTCTTAAAGAACAGAAGACAGAATATGATTTTAAGGGCTAATGTTTTGGAAAGGATAAAAATTTATGACAAATGGAATTCCCCAAGGTCAGAACTTGGAACCTTACTTTTCTTCATATATGTAAATGAATCGCTAGAGGGTATCGCATCGAACTAACTGTGAAGTATCATTGTTTACTGATGATGAAAAACTGATAAGAACGAAAATGAAAGATCATAGAGTGGTCATGAAAAATGTTTTAACTGAATTAAACCCAAGTAAGTGCAAGTTGGTTAAAGTGAGGGAAGGAGAAAGACAACCAGACTCGGGGAACTGCTTGAAGGGAGAGAGACAACAAGCATCTCTCAAGGAGATGAATCTTAGAGTGAACATTATGTAAAACACGTCTTCAGTGTGCATATTAATCTCATAACACTGCAGCATGTGCGAGGCTAGCTGTTGTCAGACGTGCTTTAACACACCTCAATAAAGAATTTTTTAGGCATAAGGCAAATACTGAAATATTTATGCTCTGCTTTGAGGCGGTTCTGCACGTGAACGAGGATACATTTTATTCCTATCATGAACAATAAGTGCCAGTATGACGTCCCTCCTGGTTAAGTATACACAACAGACAGGAAACTGGAACGAAACTTGTTCAGGAGTTAAAGTAATTGAGTGTGACTAAAGAAACAAAACCTAAAGGCTTTAGAAGAAAGTACCAGGGGAGACATGGTTGTGACACTGAAGATACAAAGAGGATTTGACAGAGTATACTGGGACAGAATTTTTAAAATACGGGGCATAGAGGCAACGGGGATATATATGAGAGCTGAAAAGGAGCCCAACGGATGTAAAGAAGCACTTTCTCAGCTCAACGTGGAAAATGGTGGTAAGTAAGAGGAGCCAGATAAGGATGAAGTAGAGGCAAACTGAATGCAGTTTCAAGTAATGGTACTGGTGTTGCAATAACTGGTTCCTGGCCTGTGAGGCAAAAAAACAATTATTCCTGCAATAGTAAATTAAAAGGTGAGAACAAGAGCTAAGACTCGACCCACGCAACTCCCTCATACAGACACACTCACACAAACACATACACACACACACACACACACACACACACACACACACACACACACACACACACACACACACACACACTGGAGGATGAGCCAGCAAGACTGGATCTTGTGTTCACCCTGAGCAGTTCAGACATTGAGGACATCACTTACGAGAGGCCCCTTGGAGCTAGCGATCATGTGGTTCTGAGTTTTGACTATATAGTAGAGTTACAAGTGGAGAAGGTAACAGGAACTGAAGGGGACAGGCCAAACTATAAAAGGGGGGACTACACAGGTATGAGAAACTTCCTGCAGGAGGTTCAGTGGGACAGAGAAATGGTAGGAAAATCAGTAAACGAGATGATGGAATATGTGGCAACAAAGTGCAAGGAGGCAGAGGAAAGTTTTTTTCCCAAGGGAAACAGAAATAATAGGAAGACCAAAACGAGTCCTTGGTTTACCCGAAGGTGTAGGGAGGCAAAAACTAAGTGCAACAGAGAATGGAAAAGGTACAGGAGGCATAGGACCCAGAAAAACACAGGAGATTAGTAGAAGAGCCAGAAACGAGTATGCACAGATAAGGAGGGAGGCCCAGCGACAGTATGAAAACGACATAGCATCGAAAGTCAAATCTGACCCGAAACTGCTGTATAGCCACATTAGGAGGAAGACAACAGTCAAGGACCAGGTGATAAGGCTGAGGAAAGAAGGTGGAGAACTCACAAGAAACGATCAAGAGGTATGTGAGGAGCTCAACACGAGATTTAAGGAAGTATTTACAGTAGAGACAGGAAGGACTCTGGGGGGACAGACCAGATGGGGACACCAGCAAGGAATACACCAACAAGTGTTGGACGACATACATACAGATGAGGAGGAGGTGAAGAAACTGCTAAGGGACATCGATACCTCAAAGGCAATGGGACCGGACAAGATCTCCCCGTGGGTCCTTAGAGAGGGAGCACATATGTTGTGCGTGCCACTTACCACAATCTTCAACACATCCCTGGAAACTGGGCAACTACCTGAGGTATGGAAGACGGCAAATGTAGTTCCCATTTTTAAAAAAGGAGACAGAAAAGAGGCACTAAACTATAGACCTGTGTCATTGACGTGTATAGTATGCAAAATTATGGAGAAGATTATCAGGAGGAGAGTGGTGGAGCACCTGGAACGGAACAGGAGTATAAATGCCAACCAGCACGGATTCACGGAAGGCAAATCCTGTGTCACAAACCTTCTGGAGTTTTATGATAAAATAACAGAAGTAATACAAGAGAGAGAGGGGTGGGTTGATTGCATCTTCTAGGACTGCAAGAAGGCCTTTGACACAGTTCCTCACAAGAGATTAGTGCAGAAGCTAGAGCATCAGGCGCATATAACAGGAAGGGCACTGCAATGGATCAGAGAATACCTGACAGGGAGGCAACAACGAGTCATGGTACGTAATGATGTATCACAGTGGGCACCTGTGACGAGCGGGGTCCCACAGGGGTCGGTCCTAGGACCAGTGCTATTTTTGGTATATGTGAAGGACATGACGTAAGGGTTAGACTCAGAAGTGTCCCTGTTTGCAGATGATGTGAAGTTAATGGGGAGAATTAAATCTGATGAGGACCAGGCAGGACTTCAAAGAGACCTGGACGGACTGGACACCTGGTCCAGGAAATGGCTTCTCGAATTTAATCCTGCCAAATGCAAAGTCATGAAGATAGGGGAAGGGCACAGAAGACCACAGACAGAGTATAGGCTAGGTGGCCAAAGACTGCAAACCTCACTCAAGGAGAAAGATCTTGGGGTGAGTATAACACCGAGTATGTCTCCGGAAGCACACATCAATTAGATAACTGCTGCAGCATATGGGCGCCTGGCAAACCTGAGAACAGCATTCCGATACCTTAGTAAGGGAATCGTTCAAGACACTGTACACCGTGTATGTCAGGCCCATACTGGAGTATGCAGCACCTGTTTGGAACCCGCACTTGATAAAGCACGTCAAGAAACTAGAGAAAGTACGAAGGTTTGCGACAAGGTTAGTTCCAGAGCTAAGGGGAATGTCCTATGAAGAAAGATTAAGGGAAATCGGCCTGACGAAACTGGAGGACAGGAGGGTCAGGGGAGACATGATAACGACATATAAAATACTGCGTGGAATAGACAAGGTGGACAAAGACAGGATGTTCCAGGGAGGGGACACAGAAACAAGAGGCCACAATTGGAAGTTAAAGACACAAATGAGTCAGAGAGATCGTAGGAAGTATTTCTTCAGTCATAGAGTTGTAAGGCAGTGGAATAGCCTAGAAAATGGCGTAGTGGAGGTAGGAACCATACACAGTTTTAAGACGAGGTTTGATAAAGCTCATGGAGCGGGGAGAGAGAGGGCCTAGTAGCAACCGGTGAAGAGGCGGGGCCAGGAGCTACTACTCGACCCCTGCAACCACAAATATGTGAGTACAAATAGGTGAGTACACACACACACACACACACACAGGGATGTTAGGAAGTATTTCTTCAGCCACAGAGCAGTCAGGAAGTGGAATAGTTTGGGAAGCGATGTAGTGGAGGCAGGATCCATACATAGCTTTAAGCAGAGGTATAATAAAGCTCACGGTTCAGGGAGAGTGATCCAGAAGCGACCAGTGAAGAGGCGGGGCCAGGAGCTAGGACTCGATCCCTGCAACCTCAACTAGGTGAGTACACTAGGTGTTTCTTACAGAAACACCCGCAGAAGAACTCCAACCACGACAACCCCAAAGCAACTGAACAATCTCAACCAAAACCCACACACTGTTCCATCTGCCCCCACCCCCCCACATCACAAACCCCACCCCTACAGCAGCTCCCCATGGGCACTCTGCCATCACCCCCCCCCCCCACCACTAACCCCACCAACACCGCAAAACCGCACAGGCCCCTCCAGGGCTCCCGCTCCCCAAACCCCAATATTTTCCTTGTACCACAGTGATAAGAAGTTGAAGGTGTGGTACATGAACGCAGATGGAATAACAAATAAGTACGAGGAGTGGCATGAAAGAATCAGTGGTGTATAACACACCACAGAACTGCCCACAACAGAGGGATGGTGGGCACCCTGGCTGAGGTGAGGGAAAAATGGGTTATAAGTGGGGTTGTTTAGGCAACCAGGCACCATTAGCGAATTACGTCGCACACTTCCCTCTGGCGGGCTGGGGCAAAACTGGGACGAGGTATGATAAAGCTCATGGAGCAGGGAGAGAGAGAACTTAGTAGCATTCAGTGAAGAGGCGGGGCCAGGAGCTGAGTCTCGACCTCTGCAACTACAATTAGGTGAGTACACACACACACACACACACACACACACACACACACACACACACACCACATACACACACACACACACGCACACACACACACGCACACACACTCACACACACAGAGGCGCTATGTGTACCCCTAACAACAATATTCAATACATCTATCGAAACAGGGAGATTGCATGAGGCATGGAAGACAGCAAATGTAGTCCCAATCTTTAAAAAAGGAGACAGACATGAAGCATTAAACTGCAGACCAGTGTCACTGACATGTATAGTATGCAAAATCATGGAGAAGATTATCAGGAGAAGAGTGGTGGAACACCTAGAAAGGAACGATCTCATCAACAGCAGCCAACATGGTTTCAGGGACGGGAAATCCTGTGTCACAAACCTACTGGAGTTCTATGACATGGTGACAGCAGTAAGACAAGAGAGAGAGGGGTGGGTGGACTGCATTTTCTTGGACTGCAAGAAGGCGTTTGACACAGTTCCACACAAGAGATTGGTGCAAAAACTGGAGGACCAAGCAGGGATAACAGGGAAGGCACTACAATGGATCAGGAATACTTGTCAGGAAGACAGCAGCGAGTCATGGTACGTGGCGAGGTGTCAGAGTGGGCACCTGTGACCAGCGGGGTCCCACAGGGGTCAGTCCTAGGACCAGTGCTGTTTCTGGTATTTGTGAACGACATGACGGAAGGAATAGACTCTGAGGTGTCCCTGTTTGCAGATGACGTGAAGTTGATGAGAAGAATTCACTCGATCGAAGACCAGGCAGAACTACAAAGGGATCTGGACAGGCTGCAGACCTGGTCCAGCAATTGGCTCCTGAAGTTCAATCCCACCAAGTGCAAAGTCATGAAGATTGGGGAAGGGCAAAGAAGACCGCAGACAGAGTACAGTCTAGGGGGCCAGAGACTACAAACCTCACTCAACGAAAAAGATCTTGGGGTGAGTATAACACCAGGCACATCTCCTGAAGCGCACATCAACCAAATAACTGCTGCAGCATATGGGCGCCTAGCAAACCTCAGAACAGCATTCCGACATCTTAATAAGGAATCATTCAGGACCCTGTACACCGTGTACGTTAGGCCCATACTGGAGTATGCGACACCAGTTTGGAACCAACACCTAGCCAAGCACGTAAAGAAACTAGAGAAAGTGCAAAGGTTTGCAACAAGACTAGTCCCAGAGCTAAGAGGTATGTCCTACGAGGAGAGGTTAAGGGAAATCAACCTGACGACACTGGAGGACAGGAGAGATAGGGGGGACATGATAACGACATACAAAATACTGAGAGGAATTGACAAGGTGGACAAAGACAGGATGTTCCAGAGATTGGACACAGTAACAAGGGGACACAGTTGGAAGCTGAAGACACAGATGAATCACAGGGATGTTAGGAAGTATTTCTTCAGCCACAGAGTAGTCAGTAAGTGGAATAGTTTGGGAAGCGATGTAGTGGAGGCAAGATCCGTACATAGCTTTAAGCAGAGGTATGATAAAGCTCACGGCTCAGGGAGAGTGACCTAGTAGCGATCAGTGAAGAGGCGGGGCCAGGAGCTCGGACTCGACCCCCGCAACCTCAACTAGGTGAGTACAACTAGGTGAATACACACACACACACACACACACACACACACACACACACACACACACACACACACACACACACACACACACACACATACACACACAGGAAGGAAAACAAGGGACTGGAAGGAAGATTGGGCAGCAGAGCTCATGAAAAGGAACGTGAGTGGGGAAAGAAGCTAGAAGAGCTTAGCATGAGAATGGAGGAGAGGATAGATGCAGAAAGCAAGAAGTGGGATATGCAAGTCACAGGTACAGAGATTAGAAGAGGAACTGAAAAAAATCTGAAACAGCCTAAAGAACTAAAGAACAATTTGGGAATGACATCAGAGACTCTACCTCAGTCTCAAACAAGGGGACTGTAGGGAATGACGGAGTGAAAATGTATGCAGAGGCCCTATCAGACCATCACAGAGCCTGAGAAAAAGAGAGAATCACATCAGGAGCAATTGAAGGGACTGTACAAAATAAAAGAACTAAGCTATATGTGGAGGCCTTAACAGACCACAGCAGAGTCCAAGGAAAGCTGAGAAAGGAAAATGACAGACCCCTGGGACCAAGCACAACAGATAGTGAAGAAACTGAAGAAAGGAAAGGTGCAATGGAGGCAACTAAATCGAATCAAGGGATACATAGGGATATGCAGTAGGAGGATGATAGGGAGTGGTCAGTCTTTGTCTTTGGGCTCCAGGAAGTTGAAGGATAAAATTATGAAGCAAGAAGACAAGGGGAGAAAAAAGCGATCAAAAGTATCATATAAGCAATAGGAAAAGAAGACATGAACCTGCTGGCAAATTTTCGGAAAATACGGGGCTTTGCAAGAAGAATCAACTCGAAACAGGACCCTGCAGGAGAAACAGAGACTAAGAGACATGGCAGCCTACCAGAAGGTGTATCTCGACCGCGACAGAACACGAGAAGAAAGGCAGAAACTGAAAGAGATGGTACAAAGACGAAAGTAGGAAAGAGAGGTGAAGATGGAGATGAACAGAACCCAGACTCAGGAGGAAGATCAAATACAGCCTCCCTCACAACCAGCCACAGAAGCCCCCCAACCAGGACAACCCCAGTGCAACTAAACATTCTAACCCAAAACACACATGCCATTTCCAATGCCCCCACCCACTTCATTGCAAACTCCACCCTCACAGCAACCACCCATAGTTCCTTATCAGGTCTCCCACTTTCCCAACCCCATGTTTTAGAAAAGAAGTTGAATGTTTGGTATACAAATGCAGACAGAATAACAAATAAGTGCAAGGAGTGGGATTAAAGAATCAAGGAGGCATCTCCAGACATAATAGCACTCACAGAAACGAAACTCACCAGGATGATAACAGATACAATCTTTCCACCCGGATATCAAATCCTCAGAAAAGGGAGAGGAAGGAGATGGGAAGGTGGAGTTGCACCGCTCATTAAAAACCTGTGGGGATTTGAGGAGATGGAAGGAATGAATGGAATGTGCGAAAGGGACTACTAACTAGCAACAATCCAGTCTGAAGGCCATAAGGTGGTAATTGCAGCAATGTAAAACCCACCGCAGAACTGCAGGAGCCAAAGAGAAGAATACGACGAGAGCAACAGAGCAATGGTCGACACACTGGCAAAAGTGACGTTACTATATAAGCGCCAGGCTCCTTTCTTCTGCTTCAAAATCTCCACTACTATGGTGCTCTTCGCACCTACTCCTAGGTTGAGGGACTGATTACCTCATCTTCTGTACATAGTTCTACTGTCTTCAAGTTGTGTCCTAGAATTTGTATTGATAAAGCCACTGGATGGCGAAACGTCTACAATAAAGATACCCAGATGTTGCAAATGTGTCTTAATTTCATCTTGTCGGTATTATATACCATTCTTACACATGTGGTCCAGTAACTGGCTTCTCGAATTCAATCCAGCCAAATGCAAAGTCATGAAGATTGGGGAGGGGCAAAGAAGACCGCAGACAGAGTATAGGCTAGGTGGACAAAGACTACAGACCTCACTCAGGGAGAAAGACCTTGGGGTGACCATAACACCGAGCACGTCACCGGAAGCACACATCAACCAAATAACCGGTGCAGCATACGGGCGCCTGGCAAACCTGAGAATACCGTTCCGATACCTTAATAAGGAATCGTTCAAGACACTGTACACTGTGTATGTTAGGCCCATACTGGAGTATGCAGCACCAGTCTGGAGCCCACACCTGGTCAAGCACGTCAAGAAGTTAGAGAAAGTACAAAGGTTTGCAACAAGGCTAGTCCCAGAGCTCAAGGGAATGTCGTACGAGGAAAGGTTAAGGGAAATCGGACTGAAGACACTGGAGGACAGAAGGGTCAGGGGAGACATGAGAACGACATACAAGATACTGCGGGGAATAGACAAGGTGGACAGAGATAAGATGTTCCAGAGAGGGGACACAGGGACAAGGGGTCACAACTGGAAGCTGAAGACTCAGACGAGTCACAGGGACGTTAGGAAGTATTTCTTCAGTCATAGAGTTGTCAGCAAGTGGAATAGCCTAGCAAGTGAAGTAGTGGAGGCAGGAACCATACATAGTTTTTAAGAAGAGGTATGACAAAGCTCAGGAAGCAGAGAGAGAGAGGACCCAGTAGCGATCAGTGAAGAGGCGGGGCCAGGAGCTGAGTATCGACCCCTGCAACCACAATTAGGTGAGTACAATTAGGTGAGTATACACACACACACACACACACACACACAGTTCCTCACAAGAGGTTACTGTAAAAGCTAGAGGATCAGGCACACATAACAGGAAAGGCACTGCAATGGATCAGAGAATACCTGACAGGGAGGCAACAACGAGTCATGGTACGTGACGAGGTGTCAGAGTGGGCGCCTGTGACAAGCGGGGTTCCACAGGGGTCAGTCCTAGGACCTGTGCTGTTCTTGGTATATGTGAATGACATAACGGAAGGGATAGACTCAGAAGTGTCCTTGTTTGCGGACGATGTGAAGTTAATGAGAAGAATCAAATCGGATGAGGATCAGGCAGGACTACAAAGAGACCTGGACAGGCTACAAGCCTGGTCCAGCAACTGCTCCTTGAGTTTAACCCTGCCAAATGCAAAGTCATGAAGATTGGGGAAGGGCAAAGAAGACCGCAGACACAGTAAAAGTTTAGATAGCCAAAGTCTGCAAACCTCACTCAAGGAAAAAGATCTTGGGGTGAGTATAACACCGAGCATATCTCCTGAGGCGCACATCAATCAGATAACTGCTGCAGCATACGGGCGCCTGGCAAACCTACGGATAGCGTTCCGATACCTCAGTAAGGATTCGTTCAAGACTCTGTATACCATTTACGTCAGGCCCATACTGGAGTATGCAGCACCAGTTTGGAATCCACACCTAGTCAAGCACGTCAAGAAATTAGAGAAAGTGCAAAGGTTTGCAACAAGACTAGTCCCAGAGCTACGGGGATTGTCCTATGAAGAAAGGTTGAGGGAAATCGGCCTGACGACACTGGAGGCCAGGAGTGTCAGGGGAGACATGATAACGACATATAAAATACTGCGCGGAATAGACGAGGTGGACAAAGACGGGATGTTCCAGAGATGGGACACAAACACAAGAGGTCACAATTGGAAGTTGAAGACTCAGATGAATCAAAGGGATGTTAGGAAGTATTTCTTCAGTCATAGAGTAGTCAAGCCATGGAATAGCCTAGAAAGTGAAGTAGTGGAGGCGGGAACCATACATAGTTTTAAGGGGAGGTATGATAAAGCTCATGGAGCAGGGAGAGAGAGGACCTAGTAGCAATCAGTGAAGAGGCGGGGCCAGGAGCTATGACTCGACCCCTGCAACCACAAATAGGTGAGTACAAATAGGTGAGTACACACACACATGCACACACACACACACACACACACACACACACACACACACACATTAAAATATCAATCTGTGAATAAAATCTTCATTTCTCAAAAATAGTTTGATATCACTGGCTCTAGAAACTTTGTGGCCTAAAATATATAGATATGGATACTCCTGCTATATACTTACGAGAATACGATAACGTTTTGGCTTTCTACAAAAAAACTTTCGTTTTGTAATAAACGTTGCTCTGAGTGGGGGAGGCGATGAACACAAACAGTTGAAATGCATCACGTTTAATCCTTAATAAGGTCACCTTCATTTGCAATTCACGGCGATATTGGCAAGTTTTAATTTACGTAGAGCGAGCGGGGTCGGGGGAGGGGAGGAGAGGCGGAATGGTGTTGATGATTTTGGGAGAGTGGAGGTGGTGGGGATTGTTTAGGGAAAAAGCGGCAGTGGAGAGGTATCATGAGGGATGAGGCGGGGTGGTGAGGGATGTTGAAGTGGTGTAGGGGTGGGGAGAGATGGTGACTGATGCCTGGGGTGAAGAGGGATAGTGATGGAAGATGAAGTGGTCTTTTAATTTGAACAGTTGTTGGTATTAAGTGGAAGTCAGAGGTAGAGTAAAAGTAGGAGGCAGAAGGTTTGTGTTTTCCTGCAGCTGGGATGCTGAATATTGTTAGTCATCTTGAGACCATCATGAAAGGTAAGAAAAATAGCAACTGGAACAATAAATACCTGATTAGCAGTATTAGTCTAAATTAGGAAGTAGGGAGGGAACCCTGTGATATATGGATTTTGCCCTAGAGGGAGTTGAAAATTAAAGGTTGACCAGAGCAATTGCAGTCAGTTGCTGGCTGAACAATCACTAAATAACAATAAGGCACAATACCGTGACTGGAACAAGTACAAATCAGACCGAAACGTCGTCGTAAGCTCCTCTCTTCTATGTGCAGGTTACTTGTGTATTGAACAATCACTGTATAAATTTTGCTGTACCAATTGTAGACAAATGGACCACTTACATGGTCAAAGTGATATGAATAACAGTGTACAGAAGAAAAGTAATCTTCATGTAACTTATACAAATAGTCGTAGTTTTGAAAAAAAAAAGAGATGAACGAAATATGATTGGTTGCACATGAGGAAAATGTTGATATTTTTCCATTTCTCAAACTGCAACGTGGATTAACGTGAAGAGCTGGACCTTGAGTGTCAAGTGCCATTATCAGGGGTTTAAGATGTCTCATTTTAATATAATTAAATGGAAGGTTTAGGATGGAGCTCCATGTCCGAAATAATTTGAATTATTGTTTAAAAACAAGTATTAAGACAGAAAGAACACACCTAGAGACAGTGTAGAATCTGGAGCAGGACGTGTAAATTTGAGTTTACGTGTAACACAACGACATCCCGTACATATATAAAGACCATGTGAGAAATCTGGAAGAATTTCAAAGTGACTGAAAGTTTTTTGACTGGCCATGCTGAGTCAAACATATTCCAGGTTGTTATCCAGGTTAGTTTTAATAACAGTTAGACAGAACCAGAGAGGAAAAAATATCCTGCTTAATTTGTTTCAGCATGCAAGAACATTACTATTAATAATCTGGAAATCACAGAGAAGATTGGAACAAGTAACCATTAATCGATTGTATTTAACAATGACTGGGAGTATGAGCAGAAGTATAACACAATAAGAGGTTCTAACATTTTCGTTCTTCTGACGGAAAGAACTTAGACAACATCTGACGTGTGTTCACTGGGCTTAGACAACATCTGACGTGTGTTCACTGGGCTTAGACAACATCTGACATGTGTTCACTGGGCTTAGACAACATCTGACGTGTGTTCACTGGGCTTAGACAACATCTGACATGTGTTCACTGAGCATAGACAACAACTGACATGTGTTCACTGGGCTTAGACAACATCTGACATGTGTTCACTGAGCATAGACAACATCTGACATGTGTTCACTGGGCTTAAACAACATCTGACATGTGTTCACTGAGCATAGACAACATCTGACATGTGTTCATTGGGCTTAGACAACATCTGACGTGTGTTAACTGGGCTTAGACAACATCTGACATGTGTTCACTGCGCATAGACAACATCTGATATGTGTTCATTGGGCTTAGACAACATCTGACATGTGTTCACTGGGCATAGACAACATCTGACGTGTGTTAACTGGGCTTAAAGAACATCTGACATGTGTTCACTGGGCTTAGACAACATGTGACGTGTGTTCACTGGGCTTAGACAACATGTGACGTGTGTTCACTGGGCTTAGACAACATCTGACGTGTTTTAACTGGGCTTAGACAACATCTGACATGTGTTCACTGGGCTTAAACAACATCTGACGTGTGTTCACTGGGCATAGACAACATCTGACATGTGTTAACTGGGCTTAGACAACATTTGACATGTGTTCGCTGGGCTTAAACAACATCTGACGTGTGTTCACTGGGCTTAGACAACATCTGACGTGTGTTCACTGGGCTTAGACAACATCTGACGTGTGTTCACTGGGCTTAGACAACATCTGACGTGTGTTCACAGGGTTTAGACAACTCTTGACCTGTGTTCACTGGGCTTGGAGAACACCTGACCTGTGTTCACTGGGTAACGAAGAAAACTATAAATATGTGTTTCCTTAATACCACACATGTTGTCCGAGAAATGTATATTCCTGGTACAGAAAAAAGAATCGTATATAAATAATCCGAAATAGATAAACAGTGACTTAAATATCGTTGTGAAGAGAAAAAAGGAATTTATGGCTAACCAATAGAATCAATTTAGTCTTTTTAAATTAAAGTTTAAAAAAAAAGGGAATTAAAAAAAAGCTGAATAGGTTTAAAAACGCAACAAAAGCAAATCGTGACTATGAATTTAAAACTGCAAAGGAATGAAAGATAATTCCGAAAGCTTTTTGTGTCAGATATATACTGGACCCTCGAATTTAGTCCTGCCTTTTCTGTATGCAAAACTATTTTTATCTATAAAATGTATTTTTTGTTAATATTTCCCATAGGAAATAATGTAAATCCAATTAAACCATTCCAGACACCCAAAAATATTAACAAAAAATACATTTTATAGATAATAAAAATAGTTTCGCATACAGAAAAGGCAGGACTAAATTCGAGGGTCCACTGTATAAGATTAAAGATTAGAGAAAAGTTAGAACCACTTAATATAGTTCTGTGAAACTTACTGCCATTAAGATAAATTTCTGGTTATTAAGCAGGTTGATCGTATTTTTTCAAAATAAATCGCCCGGATACGAAGAACTTGTTTTTTCCAAGTGGTCTACACAGTACAAGATGGAACTTAGTGACCCAATGAGATTTTTAATGTGTCTCCAGTTAATAGTTTTGCCTAAGATAAGGAAGATAGCGCACAAATAATCCGCACTTAGGAGTCGGACCCAGAATTAGTTATAATTTGCAGTCACTTAAGTGCAGGATATTCATGTATTATTCCAGTTACCTAATTATGCACTTTTAGTCTTAATGTGCACTATGGATAACGTAATTACTATCTTTGATTCAGAAGATAAACTATTATCATCAAACTACTGCTCGTTCCACTGCGACTCAGTGTTGAGACTCGTTATTTATGTTATATTGGTTACAATTAAGATAAGATTTCTTCGGATTTTTAACCCTGGAGGGTTAGCCACCGAAGATAACCCATGAAAATCAGTGCGTCAGCGAGGACTGTCTGTCTTATTTTCATTGTGGTCCTCAAACTTGTCCTCCAGGATGCGACCCACACCAGTCGACTAACACCTACTTGCTGCTAGGTGAACAGGACAGCAGGTGTAAGGAAACACGTAGAAACGTTTCTACCCCGCCGGGAATCGAACCCGGGCCCTCTGTGTGAGAAGTGAGAGTTTTCCAGCCTGGCCACGGGGTCATAATTTATCTACTTTCAATGGAAATATAAACACATATGCAGTATAATGTGATCCTTTATTGACTACGTTTCGCCCACACAGTGGGCTTTTTCAAGTCACAAAGTCTGTTTGTGACTTGAAAAAGCCCACTGTGTGGGCGAAACGTAGTCAATAAAGGATCACATTATACTGCATATGTGTTTATATTTCCATTGTGTCGGTATTTTATACCATTTATTTACATCTACTTTCAAGGTGAGAATTATTGGATGGTAATTTACTGGTATTGATAAATCTTCTAATTTAGAGATAACTTTCTTCAACAACAAAAAAAATAGTTTACTGGGACCTGGGAAATTAATCCGCATTACTCAATCAATCTGTTTAATAACTGTGAAGCTAGTGACTATATTACATAATTTGTTTAAATTAGGGATATTGTTTGCGTTTTTTTATGCGATGACAGAAAGGAAATAACTGTTACAAATGTAACACATTTCTTTCTCATTGTCAGTAAAATGTCCAGTGTGGGTTTACTGTACTTAATTTTTCTTTAAACTTTGTTCAGTTTTGATAAACCTCTCGGATTTGTCTTGAGTTCTTTGCAACCTTCACTTCTTTATCTCGCTAAGGTTTTTTTTATCTCATTTTAAACCTCACGTGTATTATGAATATATTTTTTGTAAGGTGACTTTTCTGTTTATTGTTACGCCTATAAATTCCTTTTTTAAACCTAAAAAATGCTTTGGGTTCTTGTTCAATCACAAGTTCACAGATCAGCTAGTATAGTGTTCAGAAAATGTCACGCTGAAAGGTTTTTGGAGCCCTGTGAACATTTGACAGGTGTTCTCTAATATGTAGAACGAAAATCTGGATCATTTACGAAGGTTCTTCATATTAGCCAGAACCAAACCAAGCTGGATATTTCACCTTGTTGGTTCTATCAAAAAGTGTTTTATAAGCAATTCTGAATCACTTCTAGAAAGGTGTTTAACTAAATTCCGTCAAGTAATTCCTGCTAGTTTATGTAAAACCCTAAAATCCCTCAAATTGCTTCGTTTCTGTGACACGAAGCCTAAATAATTTCCTCCAGTACCTGAGACACGAAGCCAGAACAATTTCCTCCAGTACCTGTGACACGAAGCCAGAACAATTTCCTCCAGTACCTGTGACACGAAGCCAGAACAATTTCCTCCAGTACCTGTGACACGAAGCCAGAACAATTTCCTCCAGTACCTGTGACACGAAGCCAGAACAATTTCCTCCAGTACCTGTGACACGAAGCCTGAACAATTTCCTCCAGTACCTGTGACACGAAGCCTGAACAATTTCCTCCAGTACCTGTGACACGAAGCCTGAACAATTTCCTCCAGTACCTGTGACACGAAGCCTGAACAATTTCCTCCAGTACCTGTGACATAAGTAAATGAAGCCCATCCCTGGAATGTTTGTCATTCTTGCTGTAGAAGTGTCTCATGTGTTAACAAATTATAATGATGCTGTAATATGTTTACAATGTTTGTGATGAATGGTTTTGAATCTGACAATTTGAAGATTGAAGCGCTTATGTAACATATGGGAATCTTTATTGAGGAAACCTATGATGAAGACCTACTTCGACTAGTGGATGGTACCACTATGACCCCGCCTCCTCCTGCTTCGCCTCACCTGACTACAGTATATAAGCCACGCTTATGGCCCTATGCTGTACATTCTGTTTATATACGCTTATCCTCGTCAGTTCCTCCAGCACAGAGACATATAATAAACTTGATTCAATTTCCAATAATGATGCGGCTCAGAAGGCTAATGTTATTCAACATTCCGGTCCCAGGAAAGCACATTCTCATTCTCTTACTCCGATCCGTAAACAATATTAAACACACGAAACGCTGTATTCGTAAACCTGTCTCAAGAAAGCAGCGCTCTTATCTCCACCGGTGGCGATTGTCCTCATCTCAAATGCCGACTCACATTGTGATTTCTACATTAGTGTCATGAACGTTACTCATTTTTTCTTCAGTCCTTTCGTTCCAACAAAAGGGAAAAGAATTGTTTAGTATAATGACAGCAAGAAATCTATGATCCCAAGGCCCATTCTTTAAGTTATATTTAGGCCCTCACCCGGGGACACCTGACATAGTCTTAACCGGACAGACTGTGACCTATACCACAGCAGTCTCTCCCGTGGTGAAAACGCAGGATCATACCGCATTCCTGTTATAATAAAACCCCAGACTTCGCCATTTAGAGAGTCCACTCTTCCGAAACCCAAACGAAAAACTCTAGGCTTTAACTCCTTCTGGGACTACCTTACTGTTTCGCTTGAGAACCAACTTTCAATAGCAATTGACGAGGCAATCAGCTCCTTCCATGAAAATCTCAGAAGCCACTCATGCAAGTTGTGAATTAAATACATCAAAGATCTACCAGCAATATAAACCAACAGGGAAAATTAAAGACAGCGTGAAAAAAATATAAGGCATAGTGTAGAAGGCACCACCAAAGGAAACAGCCCAGAAGGGCTATACTTCTGAGGTTGAGGAGGGAAGTAATCACCCTAATCACACAGCACAAAAGTGAAATAAGAAAATGTTTTGATCTTCGGGCTAATACAAACACCGACCTGAAAAGTTCTAGAGGAACATCCACCAGCTTCTAGGAGCAAAACACAAGCCCACCCACTACCTAATACATTCCTTCAGCGACGACGATGATGAGGAAGTGGATATCAAACTTGATGGCCCACAAGACCAAGACAATCTGATGGGTGATGTGGGGGAGAAAATTCTCCTCTCACAATGATTTAACAATAACCATTACGAGTGGATCAAGGAATGGAGAGACGACAACCAAGCTGACCTCCAACCATTACCATTAACTGATACATCTACCCTTGAAGATGAGCACCCCCTTACAAGAACAATAAAACTCAGAGAGATGAGTCAGGTCATAGGCAGAATGAGAAATAAGGGACTTAGCACCCTAAAATACCTTGCCAATTACTGCTCTGTCAACAGAATAAAAAATGCTTCTCTATTGGATTGAAAAATCCTGCTGGAAAGGAGATAAATTCCGGGATAAAAAAAACGCCAAAGTGTTGCCCACACGTTTCTTAATCATCAGGTAAAAAAACTTAACGATGTGTAATACAGGGAGCAAAAAAAATGGGAGAGAGGTTCAGGGGACAAGTGGAAAAAGTGGAATACATAAGTGCACCAGAGACGCTGTTGGCGAGGAAAGATTTTTCTAAACCTTATTAAAATTTTAGAAGTTGGCAATGGAATATTTCAGACAAATATGAAGTTAAACAACCAGACTCAGTGAGATGAGAGGAAAATAGAAGTGAGAGAGAGAGAGAGGGAGAGAGAGAGAGAGAGAGAGAGAGAGAGAGAGAGGAAACTATTTATAAATAAGATGAGACGAATAACTTCTTTCCAGAGACACTTAGTGACAATGTATTTACTTGTTAACAAGAAGTTGTATTAATAAATTACAGGTTATAATAATAACAAGATCAAGAGGAGGGAAGTAGGAACCAGGAGATTTGATGCTGGAGAAGGGCTCGTGATCCCATGCACTAGAGCACTTCTTCCATAGAATCTAAACCTGAATGTCTCATAACTAATGATGTTGAATAACGAAGAAAATATATAAACCTTTATTTTATGTAACGTTAAGTAAATTAAAATGACACACACACACACACACACACACACACACACACACACACACACACACACACACACACACACACACACACACACACACACACACACACACATATATATATATATATATATATATATATATATATAATATATATACATATATATATATATATATATACATGTCGTGCCGAATAGGTAAAATTGGTCAGTTTGCAAGAACTCACAATTAACAAGCACAGTTTAAATTAACCTTCTCCAAATATATGTATTTTAGATAACTTTAAAATAGTTGAATTATAAACAAACACGGAAGACTGTGTTTTTTTCGTTAGGTTCGGAATGAATTTTGCGATATTATTGCATACACAAATTTTCGCTTGCCTTATTTGGCAAGAAGAGCGTTGCTATTGAAGCCAAAATCGTAAGTTTTACATATCCCGCACGACATTATATAAATATATGGAGACAAAGAACTTTGTCCTTGGAGGCAAAGAGGGGAATGTATGAGAGTATAGTTTTACCAACGCTCTTATATGGGTGTGAAGCGTGGGTGATGAATGTTGCAGCGAGGAGAAGGCTGGAGGCAGTGGAGATGTCATGTCTGAGGGCAATGTGTGGTGTGAATATAATGCAGAGAATTCGTAGTTTGGAAGTTAGGAGGAGGTGCGGGATTACCAAAACTGTTGTCCAGAGGGCTGAGGAAGGGTTGTTGAGGTGGTTCGGACATGTAGAGAGAATGGAGCGAAACAGAATGACTTCAAGAGTGTATCAGTCTGTAGTGGGAGGAAGGCGGCGTAGGGGTCGGCCTAGGAAAGGTTGTAGGGAAGGGGTAGGGGTAAAGGAGGTTTTGTGTGCGAGGGGCTTGGACTTCCAGCAGGCGTGCGTGAGCGTGTTTGATAGGAGTGAATGGAGACAAATGGTTTTTAATACTTGACGTGCTGTTGGAGTGTGAGCAAAGTAACATTTATGAAGGGGTTCAGGGAAACCGGCAGGCCGGACTTGAGTCCTGGAGATGGGAAGTACAGTGCCTGCACTCTGAAGGAGGGGTGTTAATGTTGCAGTTTAAAAACTGTAGTGTAAAGCACCCTTCTGGCAAGACAGTGATGGAGTGAATGATGGTGAAAGTTTTTCTTTTTCGGGCCACCCTGCCTTGGTGGGAATCGGCCAGTGTGATAATAAAAAAAAATATACATACATATATATCATAGGTGATTTTAATTATAATTTAAGTAACGTTACTTAAGTCAATGGCATATTTATATCTTCGTTATTTTCAAATTGATTTTCCAGAACCTCTTTCAAATTACTATATTCCCATCCCTCCTTCAACGAGCAGTCACAGAATTTATATTGTATAGGGGGCCACTGTTAGGGTGCCATTGTTAGGGGGCCATTGTTAGGGTGCCATTGTTAGGGGGCCGTTGTTAGGGAGCTATTCTTAGGGGGCCATTGTTAGGGTGCCATTGTTAGGGTGCCATTGTTAGGGGGCCATTGTTAGGGGCCGTTGTTAGGGAGCTATTGTTAGGGGGGCCATTGTTAGGGGGCATTGTTAGGGGGCCATTGTTAGGGGCCATTGTTAGGGGGCCATTGTTAGAGGGCCATTGTTAGGGGGCCATTGTTACGGGGCCATTGTTAGGGGGCCATTGTTAGGGGGCCATTGTTAGGGGCCATTGTCAGGGGGTCATTGTTAGGGAGCCATTGCTGACTTGTCCAGGACTTTAAACTGATAGAATATAGAATAGGGGTGTGAGGGGGAAACAATCAGGTTGCAGCAATAGGGTTTAAAACAGTAGATATTACCAGATACCTCTAAACCTTGGACTCGACAACTGTTTCTCATACATCCTCATTTTGGGAACTCTGTATTTCCTCGACAGCTGTCTCAATCTCCTGTTTTATCTAACTGCTAGCAGCGAAACTCCGTTACTTGTCACCAGTAGTTCACTGTCGTGTAAATGGGCATTGGTGTTGTCTTGGGTGGAACCAGAGGACTGACATCCTGCAGTGACTACCTAGTCTAATGGGCATTGGTGTTGTCTTGGGTGGAACCAGAGGACTGACATCCTGCAGTGACCGCCTAGTCTAACGGGCATTGGTGTTGTCTTGGTGGAACCAGAGGACTGACATCCTGCAGTGACTACCTAGTCTAATGGGCATTGGTGTTGTCTTGGGTGGAACCAGAGGACTGACATCCTGAAGTGACTACCTAGTCTAATGGGCATTGGTGTTGTCTTGGTGGAACCAGAGGACTGACATCCTGCAGTGACTACCTAGTCTAATGGGCATTGGTGTTGTCTTGGTGGAACCAGAGGATTGACATCATGCAGTGACTACCTAGTCTAATGGGCATTGGTGTTGTCTTGGGGGGAACCAGAAAAACTGACATCCTGCAGTGACTACCTAGTCTAATGGGCATTGGTGTTGTCTTGGTGGAACCAGAGGACTGACATCCTGCAGTGACTACCTAGTCTAATGGGCATTGGTGTTGTCTTGGGTGGAACCAGAGGACTGACATCCTGCAGTGACTACCTAGTCTAATGGGCATTGGTGTTGTCTTGGTGGAACCAGAGGACTCACATCCTGCAGTGACTACGTAGTCTAATGGGCATTGGTGTTGTCTTGGTGGAACCAGAGGACTGACATCCTGCAGTGACTACCTAGTCTAATGGGCATTGGTGTTGTCTTGGGTGGAACCAGAGGACTGACATCCTGCAGTGACTACCTAGTCTAATGGGCATTGGTGTTGTCTTGGTGGAACCAGAGGACTCACATCCTGCAGTGACTACGTAGTCTAATGGGCATTGGTGTTGTCTTGGGTGGAACCAGAGGACTGACATCCTGCAGTGACCGCCTAGTCTAACGGGCATTGGTGTTGTCTTGGTGGAACCAGAGGACTGACATCCTGCAGTGACTACCTAGTCTAATGGGCATTGGTGTTGTCTTGGGTGGAACCAGAGGACTGACATCCTGAAGTGACTACCTAGTCTAATGGGCATTGGTGTTGTCTTGGTGGAACCAGAGGACTGACATCCTGCAGTGACTACCTAGTCTAATGGGCATTGGTGTTGTCTTGGTGGAACCAGAGGAATGACATCATGCAGTGACTACCTAGTCTAATGGGCATTGGTGTTGTCTTGGGTGGAACCAGAAGACTAACATCCTGCAGTGACTACCTAGTCTAATGGGCATTGGTGTTGTCTTGGTGGAACCAGAGGACTGACATCCTGCAGTGACTACCTAGTCTAATGGGCATTGGTGTTGTCTTGGGTGGAACCAGAGGACTCACATCCTGCAGTGACTACCTAGTCTAATGGGCATTGGTGTTGTCTTGGTGGAACCAGAGGACTCACATCCTGCAGTGACTACGTAGTCTAATGGGCATTGGTGTTGTCTTGGGTGGAACCAGAAGACTGACATCCTGCAGTGACTACCTAGTCTAATGGGCATTGGTGTTGTCTTGGTGGAACCAGAGGACTCACATCCTGCAGTGACTACCTAGTCTAATGGGCATTGATGTTGTCTTGGTGGAACCAGAGGACTCACATCCTGCAGTGACTACCTAGTCTAATGGGCATTGATGTTGTCTTGGTGGAACCAGAAGACTGACATCCTGCAGTGACTACCTAATCTTTCTCTATAGGGGAATAATCGCCTGGGTTCAAACGCTCTCCATCAAATCTCTATCAATTACGCCGCCAGCTGAGTACCTTGATAGGTGTCTCTACCGTCTGGGGGCTAAACGTCTGTGGGCTAAACGTTTATGGGCTAAACGTTTGGGGGCTAAACGTTTGGGGGCTAAACGTCTGGGGGCTAAACTTCACTAGTTAATTCCACCAGTGATTCTTGAACTACGTACGAACAACATCGGATTATGTATCCGATATATGTATATATTAGGCTTGCTTCATTGGACATATTTATCTATATAATTTCTCCATTTCCTACAGATAAGAATATTTCATGTTCAGTTGCATTATATATTCTAAGTTTTGCTTATTAATGAAACTGCTTATCTAATGCTGTTATTTATTTTTCAATAATTTCTTCTTAAGAGGAGGAATTCGTACTTTCGGATACTCTTTGAGGGTCTGAGAGGGAGGTTACACATTCATAGTTTGAGGGTCTTAGAGGGTCGTTACACATTCACAGTTTGAGGGTCTGAGAGGGTCGTTACACATTCATAGTTTGAGGGTCTGAGAGGGAGGTTACACATTCATAGTTTGAGGGTCTGAGAGGGAGGTTACACATTCATAGTTTGAGGGTCTGAGAGGGAGGTTACACATTCACAGTTTGAGGGTCTGAGAGGGAGGTTACACATTCACAGTTTGAGGGTCTGAGAGGGAGGTTACACATTCACAGTTTGAGGGTCTGAGAGGGAGGTTACACATTTACAGTTTGAGGGTCTGAGAGGGAGGTTACACATTCACAGTTTGAGGGTCTGAGAGGGAGGTTACACATTCACAGTTTGAGGGTCTGAGAGGGAGGTTACACATTCACAGTTTGAGGGTCTGAGAGGGAGGTTACACATTCACAGTTTGAGGGTCTGAGAGGGAGGTTACACATTCACAGTTTGAGGGTCTGAGAGGGAGGTTACACATTCACAGTTTGAGGGTCTGAGAGGGAGGTTACACATTCATAGTTTGAGGGTCTGAGAGTGTCGTTACACATTCACAGTTTGAGGGTCTGAGAGTGTCGTTACACATTCATAGTTTGAGGGTCTGAGAGTGTCGTTACACATTCACAGTTTGAGGGTCTGAGAGTGTCGTTACACATTCATAGTTTGAGGGTCTGAGAGGGAGGTTACACATACATAGTATGAGGGTCTTAGAGGGTCTTTGCACATTCACAGTTTGAGGGTCTGAGAGGGTCGTTTCACATTCACAGTTTGAGGGTCTGAGAGGGTCGTTACACATTCACAGTTTGAAGGTCTGAGAGGGTCGTTACACATTCACAGTTTGAGGGTTTGAGAGGGTCGTTACACAATCACAGTTTGAGGGTCTGAGAGGGTCGTTACACATTTACAGTTTGAGGGTCTGAGAGGGTCGTTGCACATTCACAGTTTGAGGGTCTGAGAGGGTCGTTTCACATTCACAGTTGGAGGGTCTGAGAGGGTAGTTACACATTCACAGTTTGAGGGGTCTGAGAGGGACGTTACACATTCACAGATTGAGGGTCTCAGAGGGTCGTTACACATTCACAGATTGAGGGTCTCAGAGGGTCGTTACACATTCACAGTTTGAGGGTTTCAGAGGGTCGTTACATATTTACAGTTTGAATGTCTGAGAGGGTCGTTACACATTCACAGATTGAGGGTCTCAGAGAGTCGTTACACATTCACAGTTTGAGGGTCTGAGAGGGTCGTTACACATTCACAGTTTGAGGGTCTGATAGGGCCGTTACACATTCACAGTTTGAGGGTCTGAGAGGACCGTTACACATTCACAGTTTGAGAGCCTCAGAGGGTCGTTACACATTCAAAGTTTGAGGGTCTGAGAGGATCGTTACACATTCACAGTTTGAGGGTCTGAGAGGGCCGTTACACATTCACAGTTCGAGGGCCTCAGAGGGTCGTTACACATTCACAGTTTGAGGGTCTGAGAGGGCAGTTACACATTCACAGTTTGAGGGTCTGTGAGGGACGTTACACATTCACAATTTGAGGGGGTGTGAGAGGGACGTTACACATTCCCAGATTGAGGGTCCTAGAGGGTCGTTACACATTCACAGTTTGAGGGTCTGAGAGGGCCGTTACACATTCACAGTTTGAGGGTTTGAGAGGATCGTTACACATTCACAGTTTGAGAGCCTCAGAGGGTCGTTACACATTCAAAGTTTGAGGGTCTGAGAGGATCGTTACACATTCACAGTTTGAGGGTCTGAGAGGGTCGTTACACATTCACAGATTGAGGGTCTCAGAGGGTCGTTACACATTCACAGTTTGAGGGTCTCAGAGGGCCGTTACACATTCACAGTTCGAGGGCCTCAGAGGGTCGTTACACATTCACAGTTTGAGGGTCTGAGAGGGCAGTTACACATTTACAGTTTGAGGGTCTGTGAGGGACGTTACACATTCACAGTTTGAGGGGTGTGAGAGGGACGTTACACATTCACAGATTGAGGGTCTGAGAGGGCAGTTACACATTTACAGTTTGAGGGTCTGTGAGGGACGTTACACATTCACAGTTTGAGGGGTGTGAGAGGGACGTTACACATTCACAGTTTGAGGGGTCTGAGAGGGTCGTTACACAATCACAGACTGAGGGTCTGAGAAGGTTGTTACACATTCACATTTTGACGGTCTGAGAGGGCAGTTACATATTTACAGTTTAGGGATCTGAGAGGGCAGTTACATTTCACAAACAGTATGAGGGTCTAACAGGACAGTTACACTTCACAAACAGTATGAGGGTCTGACAGGACAGTTACACTTCACAAACAGTATGAGGGTCTAACAGGTCAGTTACACTTCACAAACAGTATGAAGGACTAACAGGACAGTTACACTTCACAAACAGTATGAGGGTCTAATAGGACAGTTACACTTCACAAACAGTATGAGGGTCTAACAGGACAGTTACACTTCACAAACAGTATGAGGGTCTAACAGGACAGTTACACTTCACAAACAGTATGAGGGTCTAACAGGACAGTTACACTTCACAAACAGTATGAGGGTCTAACAGGACAGTTACACTTCACAAACAGTATGAGAGTCTAACAGGACAGTTACACTTCACAAACAGTATGAGGGTCTAACAGGACAGTTACACTTCACAAACAGTATGAGGGTCTAACAGGAAAGTTACACTTCACAAACAGTATGAGGGTCTAACAGGACAGTTACACTTCACAAACAGTATGAGGGTCTAACAGGACAGTTACACTTCACAAGCAGTTTGAGGGTCTAACAGGACAGTTACATTTCACAAACAGTATGAGGGTCTAACAGGACAGTTACACTTCACAAACAGTATGAGGGTCTAACAGGACAGTTACACTTCACAAACAGTATGAGGGTCTAACAGGAGAGTTACACTTCACAAACAGTATGAGGGTCTAACAGGACAGTTACACTTCACAAACAGTATGAGGGTCTAACAGGAGAGTTACACTTCACAAACAGTATGATGGTCTAACAGGACAGTTACACTTCACAAACAGTATGAGGATCTAACAGGACAGTTACACTTCACAAACAGTATAAGGGTCTAACAGGACAGTTACACTTCACAAACAGTATAAGGGTCTAACAGGACAGTTACACTTCACAAACAGTATGAGGGTCTAACAGGACAGTTACACCTCACAAACAGTATGAGGGTCTAACAGGAGAGTTACACTTCACAAACAGTATGAGGTCTAAGAGGACAGTTACACTTCACAAACAGTATGAGGGTCTAACAGGACAGTTACACTTCACAAACAGTATAAGGGTCTAACAGGACAGTTACACTTCACAAACAGTATGAGAGTCTAACAGGACAGTTACACTTCAAAACCAGTATGAGGGTCTAACTGGACAGTTACACTTCACAAACAGTATGAGAGTCTAACAGGACAGTTACACTTCAAAACCAGTATGAGGGTCTAACTGGACAGTTACACTTCACAAACAGTATGAGGGTCTAACAGGACAGTTACACTTCACAAAGAGTATGAGGGTCTAACAGGACAGTTACACTTCACAAACAGTATGAGGGTCTAACAGGACAGTTACACTTCACAAACAGTATGAGGGTCTAACAGGACAGTTACACTTCACAAACAGTATGAGGTCTAACAGGACAGTTACACTTCACAAACAGTATGAGGGTCTAACAGGACAGTTACACTTCACAAACAGTAGGAGGGTCTTACATGACAGTTACACTTCACAAACAGTATGAGGGTCTAACTGGACAGTTACACTTCACAAACAGTATGAGGGTCTAACTGGACAGTTACACTTCACAAACAGTATGAGGGTCTAACTGGACAGTTACACTTCACAAACAGTATGAGGGTCTAACTGGACAGTTACACTTCACAAACAGTATGAGGGTCTACCGAGAAGAAGAATCAGACATATATGAACCAAAATATATGAAAGTGTTGCTGGAACTTCCTTTAGGAGAGAATAAATTGATGAATTAATATATGTGTCGAGAGGTGATGGTCGTCTCATTAATATAATTACATTAAAAGAAAGGTTAAATTGGGTTTAAGAAAGGTTAAACCAGAATCTAAAATTAAAGTTGCTAATGATTCGAAAACTAATCTGAAAGTTTTTTAGTTAATATAAATAAGGTTAGAGTAAAGTTAAATCTAATTAAAGTTAACTCTTGACAGGTTATGGACAACGAAAAAGAAATATGCTCAGTTTTTAAGATTTATTTGTTATCCGTCTTCACACATCAACACAAATGTTATTTCATAAATAATTTTTTATCGAGGGCTTAGGAGTAGAGAATTGGCAGTCAAATTTACAGTTTTAAGTAAAATACATCTCCAGGCCCAGATAAACTTTTCCCATGAGTACAAAATGGAACTTAGTGAACCACTTACTATATGTACTTGATATGTACAGTAGACCGTCGTTTAACACGATTTTGTCTTGCACGTTTTTGTAATAGCACGATTGAAGAATTGCGGCATATTTTTATTTAAAACTTCGTGAAATTAGTTTAACGCGGTTGCATGAGGGGAGAAATTCTGAGCGCCCGGTCGCCAGCCGGGCAGGATGGTCTGTTTGTTAGTGAGTTACACCATTGTTTCAATGGAGGGGACCTACTGCCATCCCTGGCCTCCCTAAGTCACCCACACCACCCTCCCAGCCTTCAATTAGGTTCATACATGTGTAGGAAGACGATATTCTGGAAGCTCGCTGTGTTTATTTACATACATATTTTCTTATTTTCATTGCCATTTGTTAAATCTAGACCAACTGATGATGCCTTCCCATCAGCTGTATAATGTTCTGTGGGGTAAAAGAGCCAGGAGATCCGTCACAGAATTTATGCCCACTCCAATGCTACTATCGACTTCAGTACCAGAACCTCTACTATCCACTTCTGCCGACAACCAACAACCATCCACCTCAGCCCAGTAGGACCACACCATCCACCTCAGCCCAGTAGGACCACACCATCCACCTCAGCCCAGTAGGACCACACCATCCACCTCAGCCCAGTAGGACCACACCATCCACATCTACTCTCTTTGCAACCATTCACAAACACAATTACCCACAAATTAAGGTGAGAAATACTATTATGTCTATTGCATTTGTAGTCTTCAGCGGCAATATTCACGACAATGGACTACAATTACATATTTTTTGTAAGATCTGGAGTTTTAAAAATAAGTTCTTTGGCGTTTTTGGGGGCTGCCAGGAACGTAACCCTATTTTTGTCATAAGTTTTTCAGCTTGTCTAACACGGTGTTTTCAGGAACGTAACTACCGTGTTAAACGACGGTCTACTGTATATCCTCAGACAGGTGTAGTGCATAATATGTGGAAGATGGCTAATGTAATTCCCATATTTAAAGCAGGGAATAACTTACTGCCATCGTATTACCTGGCAATTAGCCTTACTTCAGTTGTAGGGAAAATATTAGCCAATTATAGCTGCCATTATAAGAAGCCACCAGAGAAGAAGAATTTGATTAATAACACACATGAATTCACGAGGGGCCGTTCCTACCTGACTAATTCGCACAGTTTCTTCAGTAAAGCATTTGGCGCAGTTGATTATGATACTATATTTGAATTTCTACTAAGGCTTTTGATAAAGTACCACACAAGATTCCTGAAGAAAGTTAGAGAAAAGTTCATGAGTGTGGAGCAATCACAAGGTGGCTTCCCACTGTTTATAATTTGCATTATTGACCTTGACAAGGAGATAACAGGTGGTATAAGCAAATTCACAGACGACATAAAAATAATGGGCAGATTAACACCTTTAAGCTGTCCAAATGTAGATTTATGGTTACGTGCGTAGTGCTCCGAACGTAGATCTAAGGTGACGTGCGTAGTGCTCTGGACGTAGATCTACGTCTGATTTTACATGCTTTCAAATGGAGAAAATCGAGGTGAGAGTGCTACGCACATCAACAGTGTAAAGGTTAACTGGTTCAGAGGAAGATGATACTAAACTTCAAAAGAATTTTGACATACTCATGGCTTGGTCAGTGGCAGATGTAGTTCAGTGTAGATAAATACAAAATCTCTCAACTCAGGATCGTAAACAATCCTAGTACTTACATACTAAATCATGCAGAACAATGGCCATACCGACTGTGTAAAGGACTTGGTAAACAGAAGCTTAAAGCCGAAAATAATGCCTGAGCGTACATATCAAGGCTGACAGATTATTGGGATTTATGTGAAGTATAAGCAACAGGAGCCCAGATGTCATACTACAGTTCTGCACAACTTAACTAAGTCCTCGCTTAAATTATGCAATTCAGTTCTTGTCTCCACACTGGGGTTCAAACCCCACTCGTGGTATGGTTTGTTTGCAATCGTGTCATTACGATTTCGTGAGTCGTATATATGTTAACTGGAAAACATTCAGAGACAAATGATAAAATTAATCCACTGAATAAGAAATTTTTCATACGAAGATAGACCGAGAGCCATCATCCAACATTCCCTTGTAAGACGTAGAATAAGAAGTGTTCAAGTGGAAGATGGGCATAAAGGTGATATAAATAACATTCTAAGGATATCCCTTTAACAACTAGAAATAATGGATCCAGATTGGATAAGGTCAGGCTTAGAAAGGATATAAGTACTAATCTGGAAATAAAGTAGCCGAAGAATGGAGCTATCTGCATATTAGGGTCATTAAAGCTACCTTAGGTAGCTTCAAATAAAAGTTGGGGAAATATTTTTGCTTGAGGGTTTTGGCTTGAGGAGGACTTGCCTATTATGAGCCAGTAGGCCTACTGCATTTTAAATTTATTTAATTCTACTTAAAATCATGGATTAAAGTGAAGTGTCATCAGACCCGAGGCAGCCTTGTATATCCAGACAACATGGGTTAAAGTGAAGTGTCATCAGAGCCGAGGCAGCATTGTATATTCCCATAACACAGGTTAAAGTGAAGTGTCATTAGAGCCGAGACAGCCTTTATATCCCCACAACACAAGTTAAAGTGAAGTGTCATCAGAGCCGAGACAGCCTTTATATCCCCACAACACAAGTTAAAGTGAAGTGTCATCAGAGCCGAGACAGCCTTTATATCCCCACAACACAAGTTAAAGTGAAGTGTCAACATGCTGCAGTGAAAGAGTTTGAGGGAAGAGTTATTAATTGTATGTCAGATTACCAGTATAATAATAAGTCTTAATACTGACTCTTAATGTTGACAATTTACAAATAGTGTTCCGGACTATGATAACTCAGATTCATATATTTCGCAAAGACCGCAACTGAGGCTTGTTTTCACTGGCTCTAGTAAACTCCAATACACATAAAATTACAAACTCTTTTAAGTTTCAACGGTCCTAATCTACTTAGCTTTTCTCTGATATCACATCTGCAGCAGACAGACAATAACCATCCACAGTGGGATAAACATGACGGAAAATAATCTTTAATTTTCCTTGATTTTAACTCTAGTTGAGGTTATTAAATATCATCTCACTGGAAGTACTTCCAGTACCCATCACATCTCCACTCCGGTCCTCTTAGTACCTACCAAACATTACTTATCCTTTATGAATGACATGAAGCATAAGATTTTCGTGACTGTGAATGGAAGATGATGTGTTGTAGACGCTTCTGTATTCTAGTCCAATGTTGATTATCTGGTAATTGTTCTTTGTTTTGCCTGAGACACGGAAGATTAAAATTAAATCAAAAGATCACATATTTTATCGACGTCCAGAGATTACTTTGTCTTCCTTCCTTTGTCTGTCAAAGCTGGCTGAGAGGAGGGTGAGCAAGTTTGTTGTAAGGAGGAGGGTCAAGCTCACTGTAAGGGGTCTAACAAGCTTGCTACACAGATAGAGTCTACTGGTTATGGAAAGGGTGAGCAGGATGGTCATGGAGATGCCGAGCTAAATGGTCATGGAAAGGGTAAACAAGTTAGTTATGGAAAGGGCAAGCAGGCTGGTGCAGCAGAGGGCGAGTAGGATGTTATGGAGAGGGCGAATAAGTTGGTTTAAGAAAAGACGAGCAGGTTGTTTGTGGAGAGAACGAGCAAGATGCTCGTTTGTAACGAGTGGGATTCCTATGGGATCAGGACTAGGGCCGGTGCTGTTTCTTGTAAACTATATAACATGACGGAAGGGATAGTCAGAGGTGTCCCTCTTCGCAGATGACGTGAAAATAATGAAGAGAATACATGCAGAGTTAGAGGAAGAAGTGTTCAGATGTATCCGAACTGGCTGCCGGTCTGGTCTGACAAATGGCTTTTGGAGTTTAATCCAAGAAAGAGCAAAGCTATGATGATTGGGAAAGAGTAAAAAAAGGCCGATTACGGAGTACAGGTGGTGGGGTCAGGTCTTTAAACCTCACTCAAGGAGGACCTTGGGGTGAGTATTTTACCGAGCATATCACTTGAACTGCACATCATCTAAATAACTGCTGCAGGAAATGTGTGTTTTGTGTATCCTAAGAACAGCTCTGCAACATCTAAGAATGAAGACATTCACGACATTATACACCGTGTACGACAGGCGCATATTGGAGTGCGCAGCACCAGTATGGATTCCACACCTGGTCGAACATGTCAAAAAATTAGAGAAAATGCAAAGTCTTCCAAACAAAACTAGACCCAGAGATAAGGGGGTTTATTCTATGAGGAGAGGCTAAGGTAACTCAGGTTCATGGCACTGGAGGACAGCTGGATTGAAAGGTAATATGATAATAACATACAAAATATTGAGAGGAACTGACAAGGTGAATAGGGACAGATTGTGTGAGAGCTGGAAGAACACAGCTAGAAGTTTAAAACTCAGCTCCATTCCAAAGATGTTAAGAACTATTTCTTCTATTTTGAGTAGCCAGAAGTGAAACGGCCTGGCGAGTGAAGTGGTAGAGGCGGGATCCAAACATAGCTTTAAGAAGAGGTACGATAAGGCTTTCAAAGTTAGGAGTGAGCGACTAGGGAAAAGACGTGGCCAGGAGCTGTAACTAGACTCCAGCAACCACGTATAGGTGAGTACACGTTCGAACCATTACATACAGACACACATACACAGAGACAGAGACACGCACACACACACACGCACACACACACACGCACACACACACACACACACACACACACACACACACACACACCACACACCACACACACACACACACACACACACAAGAAAAAAAAAGAAAAAAAAAACACGCGCGATGAGAAGTCTCCAGATATCATAGCAGTCACAGAAACGAAACTCACTGAAAGAATAACAGACGGAGTCTTCCCACCGGAATATCAGAACCTGAGGAAAGATAGAAGGAGCAGAGGGGGAGGGGGGGGGGTTGCACTGCTAAAAAAAAAAATTGGGTTTTGAAGAAATGGAAGGCACTGAAGAGATTGGAGAAAGGGACTACATAGTAGCTACAATTCAGTTTGGGGAACTTAAGGTAGTCATTGCAGTGAGGTACAACCCACCACAGAACTACCTACAACAGAGCGTTGGGAGGCACACTGGCTGAGGTGGCACGAAGAGCTCAATTGTGCAGAGCAAAATTACTGGTTATGTGTGATTTCAACAACAGGGAGATCGATTGGAGAAACCTGGAACCTAATGGGTGTCCTGAAACATGGAGAGCCAAGATGATGGATGTGGTACTGGAAAACCTCATGCATCAACACGTCAGGGACACTACCAGAGAGAGAGAGAGAGAGGGAAGGATGAACCAGCAAGACTGGACCTTGTGTTCTCCCTGAGCAGTTCAGGCATTGAGGACATCACACATGAGAGGCCCCTTGGAGCTAGTGATAACGTACTTCTGAGTTTTGATTACATAGTAGAGTTACAAGTGGAGAGGGTAACAGGAGTGGAATGGGAAAAGCCAAACTTTAAAAGAAGGGACTATATAGTATAGCGGGAGGTTCACTGGGACGGAGAACTGGTAGGAAAGTCAGTAAATGAAATGATAGAATATATAACAGCAAAATGCAAAGAGGCAGAGGAAAGGTTTGTTCCCAAGGGCAACAGGAACAATGGGAAAACCAAAGAGAGTCCTTGGTTTACTCGAAGGTGTAGGGAGACGAAAACTTAGTGCATTAAAGAATGGAAGAGATACAGAAGGCAAAGGACCCAGGAAAATAAGATCAGTCGAAGAGCCAGAAACGAGTATGCACAGATGAGGAGGGAGGCTGTGAAGGCTTACTCAGCCCTGTAACAACTTCAGTCAGTATTACCAAGGCTGGCTCCTCCTCTGGAAAATTAATGAATAGAAAAAGAAATAATAATAGACAATGATAAACACTTTATTATTTAGAAACGGAAAATGTAAAACAATAAAACATGAATGGGTATCCTAACTGAAAGAAAAATGAAAAATGAAAGGAAAAAAATTACATTTGAACTCAACACTAATATAGGTATATCGTGGTAATGGGGTGTCAGGTGTTGGTTACACTGAGTGTTGTTGAAATCGTAGCCGTTGCTGATGATGGGGGGAGGGGGGGTAGCAGGTGTTTGTGACCACCACTGGCTCGTTCTTCACCAAGTATAGCCGTGTGTAATTACTTCAGATGACAGGAAAACAGGTTCGTTACCACTGCTATGATGAGGGGTTAGGTCCTGTGTTGGCTTACATAACAGGTAAGTAGACTAAACATGGGACGTCTCAGGACGTTAGTCCATCTAATCCTATTCTTCTCGTTGGTTGGCAGGTGACCCTCTCTGTCACTCCAAGCTGTAAAGAGAGAGACAGATTACCCACTGCTTAAGAAATCACTCTCCATGATAAGTACAATACTTAAAAGATGTGGTGATTATTAAAACATTTAACAGATAAAGACTGAAAGGACTAAGTTAATTATTGGTCAAAAGTGAAGCTTTCAACCAATAAGTACACTAAAATATGATCAGGCATGTACTTACAGTAGTGTTGGGAGCTGTGAGTCGAGTGATTTACTGTTTGACCGGAGCCCCACACGTCACCTTTCGGGGGGGGGGGGAGAGGGAGGGGAAGGGATAGCGGGAGCTAGACTGACCCTACTTTAACAAGCAGCCGGCAATCAAACTATCACTTTCGGGGAGGGGGAAAAAGGGGGAGGGGAATAGCGGGAGCAGGACTTACCCTACCTTAACAAGTAGCCGGCAATGAAACTGTTGTTACTATACACTCCCTCGCTACTCTTATCTATTGAACTTTTCCCTCACAGAGGCCCAGCGACAGTACGAAAACGACATAGCATCGAAAGTCAAGTCTGACCTGAAACTGCTGTATAGCCACATTAGGAGAAGGACAACAGTCAAAGACCAGGTGATCAGGCTGAGGAAAGAAGGTGGGGAACTCACAAGAAACGATCAAAAGGTATGCAAGAAGCTCAACACGAGATTTAAGGATGTATTCGCAGTAGAGACACGAATGCCTCTGGGAAGACAGGACAGAGGGGGACACCAACAAGGAATACACCAACAAGTTCTGGATGACATACACACAACTGAGGAGGAGGTGAAGAAGCTGCTAAGTGACCTTGATACCTGAAAGGCAATGGGACCGGACATCTCCCCGTGGGTCCTTAGAGAGGGAGCAGAAATGCTGTGTGCCAATAACCACAATCTTCAACAGATCCCTTGAAACTGGGCAACTACCCGAAGTATGGAAGATGGCGAATATAGTTCCCATTTTCATAAAAGGAGACAGAAAAGAGGCACTAAACTGCAGACCAGTATCGCTGATGTGTATATCATGCAAAGTCATGGAGAATATTATCAGGAGGAGAGTGGTGGAGATCTTTAATGCAACAAAATTATAAACAACAACCAGCACAGATTCATGGAAGACAAATCCTGTGTCACAAACCTTCTGGAGTTTTATGACAAAGTTACTGAAGTAAGACACGACAGAGAGGGATGGGTTGATTGAATTTTCTTGGACTGCAAGAAGGCCTTCGACACAGTTCCTCACAAAAGACTAGTGCAGAAACTAGAGGGTCAGGCGTGTATAACGGGAAGGGCACTGCAATGGATAAGAGAATACCTGACAGGGAGGCAACAACGAGTCATGGTACGTGATTAGGTATCACAGTGGGCACCTGTGACGAGCGGGGTCCCACAGGGGTCAGCCCTAGGTATATGTGAATGACATGGTGGAAGGGATAGACTCAGAAGTGTCCCTGTTCGCAGATGATTTGAAGTTAATGAAGAGAATTAAATCAGATGAGGATCAGGCAGGACCTCAAAGAGACCTGGACAGGCTGGACACCTGGTCCAGCAACTGGCTTCTCGAATACAACCCTGCCAAATGCAAAGTCATGAAGATCGGAGAAGGGCAAACAAGACCACAGGCAGAGTATAAGCTGGGTAGTCAAAGGCTACAAACCTCGCTCAAACAGAAACTTTTTTTGGTGAATGTAACACCGAGCACGTTTCCGAAAGCACACACCAAATAGATACCTGCAGCAGCATATGGGCGCCTGGCAAACTTGAGGTTAGCGTTCCGATGCTTAATTAAAGAATCTTTCAAAACACTGTATACCGGGTACGTCAGGCCAATGCTGGAGTATGCAGCACCACTTTGGAACCCGCACTGGGTCAAGCACGTTAAGAAATTAGAGATAGTGCAAAGGTTTGCGACAAGGTTAGTTCCAGAGCTAAGGGAAATGTCCTACGAAGGAAGGCTGAGGGAAATTGGCCTGACGACACTGGAAGACAGGAGACTTAGGGGAGACATGATAACGACATACAAAATACAGCATGGAATACACAAGGTGGGCACAGACAAGATGTTCCAGAGAGGGGACACAAATACGAGGGGTCACCCTTGGAAGTTGAAGACTCAGATGAGTCATAGGGATGTTAGGAAGTATTTTTTCAGGCATAAAGTTGTCAGGAAGTGGAAAAGTCTGGCGAGTGATGTAGTGGAGGCAGGGACTATACATAGCTTTAAGACGAGGTATGATAAATCTCATGGAGCAGGGAGAGAGAAGACCTAGTAGCGTTCAGTGAAGAGGCGGGGCCTGGAGCTGAGTCTCGACCCCTGCAACCACAATTAGGTGAGTACAATTAGGTGAGTACACTCACATACACACACACACACACACACACACACACACACACACACACACACACACACACACACACACACACACACACACACACACACACACTCACACACACACACAAAACCAAGTGTGCTAGGGAATGGAAGTATAGATGACAAAGGACCCAGGAGAATAAGGAGAGCAGTCGCAGAGCCAGAAAAACAATATGCACAGATAAGAAGGGAGGCCCAACGACAATATGAAAACGACATAGCAGCGAAAGCCAAATCTGACCCAAAGCTGTTGTACAGCCACATCAGGAGGAAAACAACAGTGTAGGACCAGGTAACCAGGTAATGTGTGCAAAAGGGTTACCTGAAAAATAGTACAAATGGATATTTATCTTCCTAACCAACAGAACTCAAAGAGTAATAACAAAATGATAAAAATTAGAGGCTGCTACAGTGAAGAGGTCTCCTTTCTACGGCACAATATTTGCCCCACTTATCTTTCTCAACGTCTTATCTTCATAGAGAGAGATATAAACAATAGCGTTGTATCATCCTTTGTAGACGGTATTAGAATCTGTACGAGAGTGGCAGCCATTATAAACACAGAGTCTCCTCGCTGACAACAGTATGATGGTCAGTGAGAACAAATTTCAGTTAATACATCACGAAAAATATTACGAAATACAACAAGATCGGAGAATAAGACAACTTTAAGCACTCAGCAGAGCATAATTCTAAAGTGAGAGACTTGGAAGTGATAATGACAGAAGGTCTCAAGTTCAAAGAACAGAATAACACTGTTATTGCAGCTGCGGGGAAAATGATAGGCTGGATAATTATTAATATAAGTTGGAACATTGTTATACACCAACGGCCCCACTCATCCCATGTGAAATCGCAGAGCTGAAAAAAATGTACAGAGAACCTTTAGAACTCGTATAATCTTAGTCAAGCACCTAAATTACTAGGAGCACTTGAAGTCCCTAGATCTTTACCCCTTAGATTGAAGGGAAGAAAGATATTTGTACTCCACATTCGCATAATTCTGGAAGGACTGCTTCCAAACCTCTACACTGAAATAGCTATATATGAACATAAGAGACTTGGCAGACGGTGCAAGATTCCTCTGGTGAAAAGGAAGGGAGCGACGAGTGTACAAAGAGAATACAATAAGTATAAAGGATCCATGTCTCTGCAAAACCCTCCCTTCATGCACAAGAGGTATTACCAACAAACCTCTAGCTGTCTTAAAGAGGGAACTCAAGAAGTTGTAGTGCTTGTGTTGAGCTGTGGGTGGCAGGAAGGAACAGCCTGATCGATCAGGACAGTAACCAGGAGGCCTGGACTGGGTCACGGATGAGGTGACCTTTTGAAGAGATTCCAGATAACCTACAGTAACCTCTGGGTAACCTTCGGGAAAATTCCAGGTGACCTCATCCGCTACCTCTTACTTCCGAGCCACCACCTAATGCTTCTCTTCTTTCTCTTTCGTACTCCTCCATCATCATGGTGTGGAATAATATTAGCTAGTATAGTTTGTGGGTAAACAAGTAGTTATCTCCTTGTCAAACTACCCGAGGAGTAAGCAGTGAGCACCTCCAACTATCCTGGGAGAGAACCACTGATGATTACCTACTAGCCAGGGCAAGCCGTGCCTTTGACTGTTGTTTTCCTCTTGATGTGACTATAGAACTACATTAGGTCAGGTTTGGCTTTTGGTGGTATGTCATTCTCACTTTCCTTTTGCCACCGGGCCACTCGAATTTATGCAAATTCGCTCCAGGTTCTTTTCCTCAGTTCCTTGTTTTCTTGAATCCTTAGCCTTCTATATTTTTCCCATGCACTAGCACACCTGGCTTTGGCCTCTTTACACCTCCAGGTAAATCAAGGATGTGCTCTGGTCTTCCACATTTTTCCTGTTACCCCTTGTTATGCAGGGTTCTGCATGACATTGTAATGTACATATAGTGGCATAATAGTATGCCATAATAGTGCCATAATAGTATGAATGTTATAATTGTAGAGAATAATTTTATAATTCATAATGTGCATTTGAGGGCTCTGTAAAGTACTCTAACTGTAATTATAAAGAAATCCTGCTAGGGATTTATTTTCCAAGGGTGTTTGGGTACGCGGAGTAAGCGTGGCTTGGGGGAGTCACGTGGAGTCAGCATGGTGTGGAGGCTGGCGTCGGAGATGCTGTGTGTTTAAGCTAATTTTGTAGTTGTGTACTCCTTTTGTTTAACCAACTCAAGACATAGGCTCTTCTATGGCTTACCTGTATGCCCACCTAGGCTCTGACATGGTCAGGGTGGAAATATAAACACATATGCAGTATAATGTGATCCTTTATTGACTACGTTTCGCCCACACAGTGGTCTTTTTCAGTTTGTGACTTGAAAAAGCCCACTGTGTTGGCGAAATGTAGTCAATAAAGGATCACATTATACTGCATATGTGTTTATATTTCCATTGTGTCGGTATTTTATATCATTTATTTCCATGGTCAGGGTGCTGTGGGATGAGTGAGGAAATAAGAAATGGGGTTTGTAGTGGAGTAGTGACGGCCTGGCACTGGCTAGGCCTAGTGGTTATGGTGGCTGGACCTCCAGCCAGCTGTTTCTTGTGTACCGTCATTTGGGCGTTTAGGATTAAGGTGTTTCTAGAGTGTGTATATAATGTTATGTTGAATAAATAGATATATTTTCCTAACTGGGATTTTTGCCTAACCCTCTGTTAACCAACCCATTGAAGTAACACATACTGGTTTAGCGCTTTCTGTTTTGACTGGGATAGCCCTGGGTGGCCTGTTTATGCTTGAGATGTGTGTAACTTTTACCTTTGCCCTTAGACAAGGCTCTAGCCCCCAGGTATCCCACATTTCTGTGTAACACCCCTTAGTAAGAACTTCTCTGGAACTGTGTCGAAAGCCTACTTACAGTCCAAGAAAATGCAATCTACCCAACCCTTTCTCTCTTGTTTTACTTCTTTCACCTTGTCATAAAACTTCAGTAGGTTTGTGACATGACATTTTCCTTCCCTGAAACCATGCTGGTTATCGTGTATAAGCTCCAAAACTCTTCTCCTGATAATCGTCAGCATGACTTTGTATGCTACACATGTTAGTGACACTGGTCTGTAATTTAATACTGCCTGTCTCCTTTCTTAAGAATTGAGACTATATTTGCTGTCTTAACTATTACTGGCCCATTCCACAAGGGAATTCCACCTCAGGTAGTCGCCCTTTTCCGAAAGGTGAGTTGAAGATTGTTGTTAGTGGCACACACAATGCCTCTGCTCTTTCTGTCAGGACCCAGGGAGTGATGTTGTCCGGTCCTACCGCCTTTGAGGTATCTAGTTCACTTAGCAGTCTCTTCACCTCCTCTTCAGTTGTGTGTATTGTGTCTAGCACTTGTTGTAGATCTCCATTCCCACCTTGGGGAGTCATTTCTTTTTCCACTGAAAATACCTCCTTGAAACTCTTGTTCAACTCTTCACATAGCTCTCGGTTATTTCTTGTGATCCCCCTTTCTTCCTTCCTCAGCCTGACTACATAGTCCTTGATTCTTGAACTATGATAGGTTGCTGTGAAGGTGGAGTGTGTGTTGAGGGAAGTGGGGACAGTGGGTATGGTGTGTGGCTTGTGGGTTAGATTGTATGGGTGCCTTGGGGTTGTCAGAGTTGATTGGCTTCTGTAGCTGGTTCTGAGCGAGGTTGTATTTGTTCCTCATCATGAGTGTAGGTTCTGCCCATCTCCGTCTTTGCCTCTATTTCTTATTGGCATCTTTGTACCTCTCTTTCAGCTTCTGTCTTCTTGTGTTCTGTTGTGGCCGAGGTACACCCTCCAGTACACTGATATGTCCCGTAGTCGTGCATTCTCCTGCAGGGTCTTGTTTTGTGCCGATTCTGCCTTGAAACTCACTTTCACTGGTTTCTTTCTCTCTCAACCCCCCCCCTCATTCTCAGATTTTTTTTTCAGCTGGGTCATGTCGTCTTCTTCTATTGTTTTCATGATCTTTCAATCGCTTTTTTCTCCCCCTGTCTTCTTGCTTTGTAAGTTTCCCCTTCAACTTCCTGGAACCCATAAGCAAAGACTGACCTTTCTCTTTTATTCTTCAACTGCATAGAGAGAGAGAGAGATAGAGAGGGAGAGAGAGAGAGAGAGAGAGAGAGAAGAGAGAGAGAGAGAGAGAGAAGAGAGAGAGAGAGAAGAGAGAGAGAGAGTGGAGAGTGAGTGAGAGAGAGAGAGAGAGAGATATCGCTGCTCGCTCTCCTATCTCGCTCTAGCGCTATCGCAGCGAGATCGCAAGCTTCCTCTGCTAGCGATGCGCGCGAGTCGCTCTCTCTCGCGATCTCGCTCGCGTCGCGCTGCGCGACTCCTCTCTCGCTCGCGCGCCCTCAAGCTCTCTCCTACCTCGCTATCTCGCTCTGCGCGCTGCTCTGCTCTCTCTCTCTCTCTCTCTCTCTCTCTCTCGCTCTATCTCTCTCTCTCTCTCTCTCGCTCTCTCTCGCTCTCTGCGCTCTCTCTCTCTGCGTCTCTCCTCTCTCTCGCTAGCGCTATCTCTCTCTCTCTCTCGCTCGCGCTCGCGCTCTCGCTCTACTGCTCTCGCTCTCTCTCTTCTCCCTCTCTCTCTCTCTCTCACTCTATTCTCTCTCTCGCTCTCTTCTCTCTCCTCTCCCTCTCTCTCTCTCTCTCGCTCTCGCTCTCTCTCTCTCTCTCTCTCCTCGCCCTCGCGCTCTCTCTCCTCCAATCTCTCGCGCTCTCTCTCTCTCGCTCTCTCTCTCTCTCCTCTCTCTCTCTCTCTCCCGCTCTCCCTCTCTCTCTCTATCTCTCTTCTCTGGCTCTCTCTCTCTCTCTCCCGTCGCTCTCTCTATCTCTCTCTCGCTCTCCTCTCTCTGTCCTCTCTCGCCTCTCTCTCTCGTCTCTCTCTCTCTCTCTCCTCTCCTCTCGCTCCGTCCTCTATCTCTGCTCTCTCTCTCTCTCTTCGTCTCTACCACTCTCTCCTCTCTCTCTCTCTCTCTCTCTCTCTCCCTCTCTCTATCCTCTCTCTCTCTCTCTCGGCTCTCTCTACCTGACTCCTCTCTCTCTCTCTCGCTCTCGTCTCTCTCTCTCCTTCTCGCTCTCTCTCTCTCTCGTCTCTCGCTCTCTCTCTCCTCTCTGCCCTCTACCCTGCGCTCTCTCTCGCTATTCTCTATCTCTATCCTCTCTCGACCTCTCTCTTCTCTCTCTCTCTCTCTATATATCTCTCTCTCTCTCTCTCTCTCCTCTCGCTCTCCTCTCCGTTCTCTCTGCTCTCGTCGCTCTCCTCACTATCTCTATCTCTCTCTCTTCTCTCTCTCTCTCTCTCTCCTCTCTCTCTCTCTCTCTATCCTATCTCTCTCTCTCCCCTCTGCTTGCTATCTCTCTCTCTCTCTCTCGCGCTCTGCTCTCTCTCTGCTCTCGCGCTCGCGCTCTCTCTGCTCGCTCGCGCGCGCGCGAGCGTCGCTGCTCCTGCACACACGCCCCAAAACCCCATGGCCCCAGCGCCCCCCCAGCATAACGCAGCCCCCCCCCACCCTCACAACATAGTACCAGACCCGCTCACACACCCTAACCAGGCACCCCCCTAGCCACGCACCCCCATGCATTCACCACCACTGCCCTAACCATGCCCCAAAGCCCCCCCGATCAGCAATCGCCGTTCATAACCAAAATCAAACACATGAACACTCACGGCAGCCACCAGCAGTAGCAATCCCACACTCCAAACGACGCAGTGAGAAAAATGCAGAACAAAAAGTGAACAGCTGCACCAAACCATGCACTAAAAAGAAAAATCACACACCTCAAATAACTTCCAAACGCGATGGAAACACTTGACTAGAACTCCAAGAACAGCAGCGAATGGAGTATAATCATAATCTACGCATGGAAACTCTCCTAGAAGGAAAGGTCCCAAATCTAACACACAAAACACACTCAACGAAAGTACACGTCCTGGGCAGATGAGCCAAATACCCCAGTGAAAAGTAGAGACGCCATTGGTACACTATGAGAAAACGCCGTAAGTGTCCGGCCAAAACTGTTCAAGAGCTCCCCACCAAACATAAGGAATTAACCATAGGCCCTGGCATCCTTCAAGGGGCCAGATACTTAAAGTCGAATCGGAACAGCTGGGCAGAGGTTCCTAACGATTGGACTACGTGCGGCCTTCAGAAATAGCCTGGTTGAACTTGCCCAGATCCACCAGGAGGCCATGTCATGGACCCTAGGCTGCTAAGGCATTTTTTATTTATTTTTGAGATCCCCGAAAATAAAAAAAAAAAATAAAACAAAAAAAAAAAAAAAATAAAGAAAACAAAAAAAAAAAAAAAAAAAGAAAAAAAAGAAATACCCACCAGTTAGGGGTAGGGCAAGAGACGCACTCACCTAATTAGCACTCAACAAATTGTGGTTGGCCGGGGTCGATTCATAGCTCCTGGCCCCGCCTCTTCACTGATGCTACTAAGGTCCTTCTCTCTCCCTGCCCCATGAGCTCATCAAACCTCGTCTTAAAACGATTATGCGTCCTGCTTCCACTCCGTCACCTCTAGGCATTCACTGCCTGAACACCTCTATGACATAAGAAATATTTCCCAACATTCCTTTGAACCCTTGTTTCTGTGTCCCATCACTGGAACATCCTGTCCTTTGCACACCTTGTCCTATTCGGCGTAGTATTTTTATTACGTCGTTATCATGTTTCCCATGACCCTCCAGTCCTCCAGTGCCGCAGGGCCAATTTCCCTAACATTTCATTGTAAACAATCCTCTTACCTCAGGGACCTAGTCTTGTTGCGAACCTTTGTACTTCACTAATTTTCTTGACATGCTTCACAAGGTGTGGATTCCAAACTGGTGCTGCATAACTCCAGTTATGGGCCTGACGACACAGTGTACAGTTGTCTTGTAACGATTCCTTACTAAGCTATGGGAATGCTATTCTCAGGTTGCCATGCGCCCATATGCTGCATCAGTTATCTGGTTGAAAGTGTGCCCCGGAGACGTGCATCATTGTTTATGGTCACTCCAAGATCTATTCTCCTTGCGGGAGGTTTGGCAGGCCTTTGTCCACATAGCCTATACTCCTTCAGCGGTCTTCTTTGCCCTCCCCCAATCTTCTTGACTTTGCATTTGACAGGGTTGAATTCGAGAAACCATTGCTGGACCAGTGTCCAGCCTGGTCCAGTCTCGTATAGCTAGTAACTTTATATGCCAGTAACTTAGGCTCTGCCGAGTGAGCTCTTCTTTGCCACCTCAGCCAGTGTGTCCACTATTGCTCTGTTGCCTCTTCATATTCTTCTCTTGGCATCAGACGAGATTCAGTGGTAGATTATACATCACTTCAATGACTACCTTGTGCTCGCCCAGACTGAAGTGTACCATCTACTATGTATTCCTCTTTCTCCAATATCGTCCATGCCTCCCATTTCTTAAATTTCCCATCGATTTTTTACGAGCAGTCCAACCCATCGTCCCCCCTCTGCTCCTTTTATCTTTCCTCAGGATCTGATATCCCTATTGTGAAGATTGCCATCTGTTTATTGTCTCAGTGAGTTTCGTTTTCTGTGACTGCTGTGATTGTCTGGGACTTCTCAATGATTCTTTCCATGCCACTCCTCATATTTGCTCGATATATTCCATCCATATTCGTGTACCAATACCTTCAACTTCATTCTAAAACTGTGGTCCTGGGAGAATATTGTTGGGAAGCAGGATCCCTGTGAGGACCTTTGGGGTTGTGGTGGTGGCAGAGTTCCCATAGGAGGTTGCTGAAGGGTTGGGGTTTGTGGTGGGAAGGTGGGGACAGAGAGATTCGGTGATTGATTTGTTTGATTAATTGTTCAGTTTCCTTGGTGTTGTCGTGGTTGGAGTCCCTTCTTCTGGTGTTTTCTGGGGGTAATTTGCCCTTCCACCTGAGTTTGGTTATTTGCTTTTCGTCGTCCACCACCTCCCATTCCCTCCTATCGTTTTTGCACTCTTTCTTTCAGTACTCCTCCTTTCCTCTTGTGTTACTGTCTCGGTGAAACACTCCGGAATTCCAGTTTATCTCTAAGAGTGCTTTCTCCTGCAGTTCAAGGTTCGAGTTGAATTCTGCCTTGAAAATTACTTGAGTTTGCCGCTTCCTTCTCCTGCGAACCACCCAATTCTCCTGAAATTTGCCACCTGGGTCATGTCGCCCTCGCCTATTGCCTTCATGACACCTTCAGCGATTTCATCTCCTCCTGTTTTTTCTTTCATCATAAGTTTCCCCTAGGGCTTCCTCTTGTGTAAGTGAGTGTGGTGTGCGGTGTGTGGTGTGTGTGTGTGTGTGTGGTGGTGTGTGTGTGTGTGTGTGTACTCACCTATTTGTAACTCACATTTGTGGTTGCAGTGGTCGATTCTAGCTCCTGGCCCCGCCTCTTCACGTGCTACTGGATCACTCCTCTCCCCGCACCAAGAGCTTTATCAAACCTCGTCTTAAAACTGTGTATGGTTTCCTTCCTCCACTAAACGTCATTTTCTAGGCTATTCACTGCCTTACAACTCTATGACTGAAGAAATACTTCCTAATATCTCTCTGACTCATTTGTGTCTTCAACTTCCAATTGGGCCTCTTTGTCTGGTCCCCTCCCTGGAACATCCTGACTTTGTCCACCTTGTCTATTCACGCAGTATTTTATAATGTCGTTAACATGTCTCCCCTGACCCTCCTGTCCTCCAGTGTCGTCAGGCCGATTTCCCTTATCAGTCTTCATAGACATTCCCCCTTAGCTCTGGAACTAACCTTGTCGCAAACCTTCGTACTTTCTCCTAGTTTCTTGACGTGCTTTATCAAGTGCGGGTTCCAAAGAGGTGCTGCATACTCCGTATGGGCCTTACATACACGGGTACAGTGTCCTTGAATGATTCCTTACTAATGTATAGGATTGCTGTTTCAGGTTTTGCCAGGCGCCCATAATGCTGCAGCAGTTATCTTGATGATTGTGCTTCCGGAGACATGCTCTGGTGTATACACCCCCAAGATCTTTCTCCTTGAGTGAGGTTTGCAGTCTTTGGCCTCCTACCAATACTCTGTCTGTGGTCTTCTGTGCCCTTCCCTAACTCATGACTTTGCATTTGGCAGATTAAATCGCGAAGCCATTTCCTGGACCATGTCCAGACTGTCCAGGTCTCTTTGAAGTCCTGCCTGGTTCCCCTCATCGAGATTTAACTCTCCTCATTAACTTTACATCATCTGCAAACAGGGACACTTCTGAGTCTAACCGTTCCATCATGTCGTTCCATATACCAAAAGATAGCACTGTCCCTAGGACCGACCCCTGTGGGACCCCGCTCGACACAGGTGCCCACTGTGATACATCATTACGATACCATGACTCGTTGTTGCCTCCCTGTCAGGTATTTCATCTGATCCAATGCATGCCCTCCTTATATGCGCCTGATGCTCTAGCTTCTCACTAATCTCTTGTGAGGAACTGTTCAAAGGCCCCCAACCCCCCCCCCCCACCAATTTTGTACTTCTGCATCCTAAAGATGCAATCAACCCACCCTCTCTCTCGTTGTAACTTCGTTATTTTATCATAAAACTCCAGAAGGTTTTGACACAGGATTGCCTCCGTGAATCCTTGCTGGTTGGCATTTAATACTCTTGTTCCGTTCCAGTGCTCCACCAATCTCCTCCTGATAATATTCTCCATAATTTTTGCATACTAACACGTCAAATGACACAGGTCTATAGTTTTAGTGCCTCTTTCTGTCTCCTTTTTAAAATGGAACTACATTGCCGTCTTCCATACCTCAGATTGCCCATTTCCAGGGACGTGTTGAAGATTGTGGTAATGGCACGCCAACATATCTTGCTCCACTCTAAGGAACCTACGGGGAATGTAGTCCGGTCCCATTGCCTTTGAGGTATCGATGTCCTTAGCATTTTCATTCACCTCCTCCTCATCTGTATGTATGTGTCAACACCTTGTTGTAAATATTCCTTGCTGGAGTCCCCCATCTGGTCTGTCCCCCCAGAGTCCTTCCAGTCTCGACTAAATACTTCCTTAATCTCGTGTTGGAAGCTCCTCACATACCTCTTGATCGTTCTTGTGATCTCACCTTCTTCCTAGCTTATCCCCTGGTCCTTGACTGTTGTCTTCTCCTAATGTGGCTAATACACAGTTTCGGGTCCAGATTTGACTTTTGATGCTAGTCGTTTTCATACAGTCCGCTGGCCCCCTCCTTATCTGTGGCATACTCGTGTTTCTGCTCTTCTACTAATCACCTTGTTTTCTGGGTCCATTCCTCCTGAAACCATTGTCCATTCCTGTTGCACTTAGTTTTTTGCCTCCCTACACCTTACGGTAAACCAAGGACTCGTGTTTGGGTCATCCTATTATCTGTTTCCTTGGGAAAAAAACCTTTCCTCTGCCCTGCACTTTTGGTTGCCCACATATTCCACATCTCGTTTACTGATTTTTCCTACCATTTCTCTGTCCGCACTAACCTCCCTGAGAAAGTATCTCATACCTGTGTAGACCCCCCTTTTATAGTCTGCTTTCCTTCAGTTCCTGTAACCTTCTCCACTTGCTAACTCTACTATATAATCAAAACTCAGAACCACGTGATCGTCAGCTCCCAGGGGCCTCCTCGTAAGTGATGTCCTCAATGTCCTGAACTGCCTTCAGGGTGAACACAAGAACCAGTCTTGCTGGCTCAACCTCCCCTCTCTCTCTGGTTGTTGTCCCTGACCTGTTGATGCATGAGGTTTTCAAGTACCACACCCATCACTTGGCTCTCCATTTTCGGACCCCAATGTGGCTCCAGGTTTTCCCAGTCGATCTCCCTGTGGTTTTAAATCGCCATGACCAGTACCTGTTGCTCTGCTCGAGTGAGCTCTTCTTCCACCTCAGCAGTGTGTCCACCATCACCCGTGTTATGTTTTCTTCGTACTCTCTCTTGGTCTCCTGCAGTTTCGGTGTGGTTTATACATCACTCCATGACTACTTATGTTCTCCGACTGAATTGTACCTACAATGTAAGACTCTTTCCTCCAATCATGCCATGCTTCCTTTTCTCAAAACCCCATCGGGTGCTTTATGAGCAGTGCAACGCCCTCCTCCGCCCTCTACTCCTTCTATCTTTCCTCAGGATCGATATCCGTTTGTGAAGATTGTGCTATTATTGACTCAGCGAGTTTTGTTCTGTGACTGCTATGATGGTTTTTTCCCTGGGGGGGGAATTTTTCACTGATTCCCTTTCATTCCACTCCTCATTTTATTCGTTATACCATCCGCGTTTGTGTACCAACTTTCAGTTTCTTTTCTATCAATTGTGGTCAGCAGAATATTGAGGGTTTGTGCGTGTGTGTTGTGTGTGTGTGTGTGTGTGTGTGGTGTATGTGTGTGTGTGTGTGTGTGTGTGTTGTGGTGTGTGTGTGTGTTTGAGTGTTGTGTGTGTGTTTGTGTGTATGTGTGTGTTTCTTGTGCCTCAGATCCAACAAATCGAATCCTTCAGTAATGAAGTTGGACTCGGCCAGCTCTACTACCTCCTACTCACCTATTGCTCTTCTGGCCAGCTTCTACTATCCCCCTCCTCACCTACTTGGCTCTTCTGGCCAGCTCTACTATCCTCCTCCTCACATACTTGTCTCTTCGGCCAGCATCTATCCTCCTCCTCACCTACTTGGATATTCTGACGCAGCTTCTACTATCCTCCTCCTCACCTACTTGGCTCTTCTGCCACTCTATCCTCCTCCTCACCTACTTGGATCTTTCTAACCAGACTCTACTATCCTCCTCCTCACCTACTTGGCTCTTCTGGCCAGCTCTACTATTCCCCCTCCTCACCTACTTGGCTCTTCTGGCCAGCTCTACTAATCCTTCCCTCCACACCTACTTGGCTTTCTGGCCAGCCTCTATCCACCTCCTCACCACTTGATCTTCTGACCATTTCTACTATCCTCCCTCCTCGCCCACTTGGCTCTTCTGCCAGCTCTATCCACCTCCTCACCTACTTGGATCTTCTGACCAGCTCTACTATCCTCCTCCTCACCTACTTGGCTCTTCTGGCCAGCTCTATCCTCCTCCTCACCTACTTGGATCTTCTGACCAGCTCTACTTATCCCCTCCTTCACCTACATTGGCTCTTCTGGCCAGCTCTATCCTCCTCCTCACCTACTTTGGCTCTTCTGGCCAACTCTACTATCCTCCTCCTCACCTTCTCGGCTTCGTCCCCCGGACTTG
>NC_069406.1:8224446-8251946 GCF_026875155.1 Cherax quadricarinatus | reverse complement strand
AAACACTTGACTAGAACTCCAAGAACAGCAGCGAATGGAGTATAATCATAATCTACGCATGGAAACTCTCCTAGAAGGAAAGGTCCCAAATCTAACACACAAAACACACTCAACGAAAGTACACGTCCTGGGCAGATGAGCCAAATACCCCAGTGAAAAGTAGAGACGCCATTGGTACACTATGAGAAAACGCCGTAAGTGTCCGGCCAAAACTGTTCAAGAGCTCCCCACCAAACATAAGGAATTAACCATAGGCCCTGGCATCCTTCAAGGGGCCAGATACTTAAAGTCGAATCGGAACAGCTGGGCAGAGGTTCCTAACGATTGGACTACGTGCGGCCTTCAGAAATAGCCTGGTTGAACTTGCCCAGATCCACCAGGAGGCCATGTCATGGACCCTAGGCTGCTAAGGCATTTTTTATTTATTTTTGAGATCCCCGAAAATAAAAAAAAAAAATAAAACAAAAAAAAAAAAAAAATAAAGAAAACAAAAAAAAAAAAAAAAAAAGAAAAAAAAGAAATACCCACCAGTTAGGGGTAGGGCAAGAGACGCACTCACCTAATTAGCACTCAACAAATTGTGGTTGGCCGGGGTCGATTCATAGCTCCTGGCCCCGCCTCTTCACTGATGCTACTAAGGTCCTTCTCTCTCCCTGCCCCATGAGCTCATCAAACCTCGTCTTAAAACGATTATGCGTCCTGCTTCCACTCCGTCACCTCTAGGCATTCACTGCCTGAACACCTCTATGACATAAGAAATATTTCCCAACATTCCTTTGAACCCTTGTTTCTGTGTCCCATCACTGGAACATCCTGTCCTTTGCACACCTTGTCCTATTCGGCGTAGTATTTTTATTACGTCGTTATCATGTTTCCCATGACCCTCCAGTCCTCCAGTGCCGCAGGGCCAATTTCCCTAACATTTCATTGTAAACAATCCTCTTACCTCAGGGACCTAGTCTTGTTGCGAACCTTTGTACTTCACTAATTTTCTTGACATGCTTCACAAGGTGTGGATTCCAAACTGGTGCTGCATAACTCCAGTTATGGGCCTGACGACACAGTGTACAGTTGTCTTGTAACGATTCCTTACTAAGCTATGGGAATGCTATTCTCAGGTTGCCATGCGCCCATATGCTGCATCAGTTATCTGGTTGAAAGTGTGCCCCGGAGACGTGCATCATTGTTTATGGTCACTCCAAGATCTATTCTCCTTGCGGGAGGTTTGGCAGGCCTTTGTCCACATAGCCTATACTCCTTCAGCGGTCTTCTTTGCCCTCCCCCAATCTTCTTGACTTTGCATTTGACAGGGTTGAATTCGAGAAACCATTGCTGGACCAGTGTCCAGCCTGGTCCAGTCTCGTATAGCTAGTAACTTTATATGCCAGTAACTTAGGCTCTGCCGAGTGAGCTCTTCTTTGCCACCTCAGCCAGTGTGTCCACTATTGCTCTGTTGCCTCTTCATATTCTTCTCTTGGCATCAGACGAGATTCAGTGGTAGATTATACATCACTTCAATGACTACCTTGTGCTCGCCCAGACTGAAGTGTACCATCTACTATGTATTCCTCTTTCTCCAATATCGTCCATGCCTCCCATTTCTTAAATTTCCCATCGATTTTTTACGAGCAGTCCAACCCATCGTCCCCCCTCTGCTCCTTTTATCTTTCCTCAGGATCTGATATCCCTATTGTGAAGATTGCCATCTGTTTATTGTCTCAGTGAGTTTCGTTTTCTGTGACTGCTGTGATTGTCTGGGACTTCTCAATGATTCTTTCCATGCCACTCCTCATATTTGCTCGATATATTCCATCCATATTCGTGTACCAATACCTTCAACTTCATTCTAAAACTGTGGTCCTGGGAGAATATTGTTGGGAAGCAGGATCCCTGTGAGGACCTTTGGGGTTGTGGTGGTGGCAGAGTTCCCATAGGAGGTTGCTGAAGGGTTGGGGTTTGTGGTGGGAAGGTGGGGACAGAGAGATTCGGTGATTGATTTGTTTGATTAATTGTTCAGTTTCCTTGGTGTTGTCGTGGTTGGAGTCCCTTCTTCTGGTGTTTTCTGGGGGTAATTTGCCCTTCCACCTGAGTTTGGTTATTTGCTTTTCGTCGTCCACCACCTCCCATTCCCTCCTATCGTTTTTGCACTCTTTCTTTCAGTACTCCTCCTTTCCTCTTGTGTTACTGTCTCGGTGAAACACTCCGGAATTCCAGTTTATCTCTAAGAGTGCTTTCTCCTGCAGTTCAAGGTTCGAGTTGAATTCTGCCTTGAAAATTACTTGAGTTTGCCGCTTCCTTCTCCTGCGAACCACCCAATTCTCCTGAAATTTGCCACCTGGGTCATGTCGCCCTCGCCTATTGCCTTCATGACACCTTCAGCGATTTCATCTCCTCCTGTTTTTTCTTTCATCATAAGTTTCCCCTAGGGCTTCCTCTTGTGTAAGTGAGTGTGGTGTGCGGTGTGTGGTGTGTGTGTGTGTGTGTGGTGGTGTGTGTGTGTGTGTGTGTACTCACCTATTTGTAACTCACATTTGTGGTTGCAGTGGTCGATTCTAGCTCCTGGCCCCGCCTCTTCACGTGCTACTGGATCACTCCTCTCCCCGCACCAAGAGCTTTATCAAACCTCGTCTTAAAACTGTGTATGGTTTCCTTCCTCCACTAAACGTCATTTTCTAGGCTATTCACTGCCTTACAACTCTATGACTGAAGAAATACTTCCTAATATCTCTCTGACTCATTTGTGTCTTCAACTTCCAATTGGGCCTCTTTGTCTGGTCCCCTCCCTGGAACATCCTGACTTTGTCCACCTTGTCTATTCACGCAGTATTTTATAATGTCGTTAACATGTCTCCCCTGACCCTCCTGTCCTCCAGTGTCGTCAGGCCGATTTCCCTTATCAGTCTTCATAGACATTCCCCCTTAGCTCTGGAACTAACCTTGTCGCAAACCTTCGTACTTTCTCCTAGTTTCTTGACGTGCTTTATCAAGTGCGGGTTCCAAAGAGGTGCTGCATACTCCGTATGGGCCTTACATACACGGGTACAGTGTCCTTGAATGATTCCTTACTAATGTATAGGATTGCTGTTTCAGGTTTTGCCAGGCGCCCATAATGCTGCAGCAGTTATCTTGATGATTGTGCTTCCGGAGACATGCTCTGGTGTATACACCCCCAAGATCTTTCTCCTTGAGTGAGGTTTGCAGTCTTTGGCCTCCTACCAATACTCTGTCTGTGGTCTTCTGTGCCCTTCCCTAACTCATGACTTTGCATTTGGCAGATTAAATCGCGAAGCCATTTCCTGGACCATGTCCAGACTGTCCAGGTCTCTTTGAAGTCCTGCCTGGTTCCCCTCATCGAGATTTAACTCTCCTCATTAACTTTACATCATCTGCAAACAGGGACACTTCTGAGTCTAACCGTTCCATCATGTCGTTCCATATACCAAAAGATAGCACTGTCCCTAGGACCGACCCCTGTGGGACCCCGCTCGACACAGGTGCCCACTGTGATACATCATTACGATACCATGACTCGTTGTTGCCTCCCTGTCAGGTATTTCATCTGATCCAATGCATGCCCTCCTTATATGCGCCTGATGCTCTAGCTTCTCACTAATCTCTTGTGAGGAACTGTTCAAAGGCCCCCAACCCCCCCCCCCCACCAATTTTGTACTTCTGCATCCTAAAGATGCAATCAACCCACCCTCTCTCTCGTTGTAACTTCGTTATTTTATCATAAAACTCCAGAAGGTTTTGACACAGGATTGCCTCCGTGAATCCTTGCTGGTTGGCATTTAATACTCTTGTTCCGTTCCAGTGCTCCACCAATCTCCTCCTGATAATATTCTCCATAATTTTTGCATACTAACACGTCAAATGACACAGGTCTATAGTTTTAGTGCCTCTTTCTGTCTCCTTTTTAAAATGGAACTACATTGCCGTCTTCCATACCTCAGATTGCCCATTTCCAGGGACGTGTTGAAGATTGTGGTAATGGCACGCCAACATATCTTGCTCCACTCTAAGGAACCTACGGGGAATGTAGTCCGGTCCCATTGCCTTTGAGGTATCGATGTCCTTAGCATTTTCATTCACCTCCTCCTCATCTGTATGTATGTGTCAACACCTTGTTGTAAATATTCCTTGCTGGAGTCCCCCATCTGGTCTGTCCCCCCAGAGTCCTTCCAGTCTCGACTAAATACTTCCTTAATCTCGTGTTGGAAGCTCCTCACATACCTCTTGATCGTTCTTGTGATCTCACCTTCTTCCTAGCTTATCCCCTGGTCCTTGACTGTTGTCTTCTCCTAATGTGGCTAATACACAGTTTCGGGTCCAGATTTGACTTTTGATGCTAGTCGTTTTCATACAGTCCGCTGGCCCCCTCCTTATCTGTGGCATACTCGTGTTTCTGCTCTTCTACTAATCACCTTGTTTTCTGGGTCCATTCCTCCTGAAACCATTGTCCATTCCTGTTGCACTTAGTTTTTTGCCTCCCTACACCTTACGGTAAACCAAGGACTCGTGTTTGGGTCATCCTATTATCTGTTTCCTTGGGAAAAAAACCTTTCCTCTGCCCTGCACTTTTGGTTGCCCACATATTCCACATCTCGTTTACTGATTTTTCCTACCATTTCTCTGTCCGCACTAACCTCCCTGAGAAAGTATCTCATACCTGTGTAGACCCCCCTTTTATAGTCTGCTTTCCTTCAGTTCCTGTAACCTTCTCCACTTGCTAACTCTACTATATAATCAAAACTCAGAACCACGTGATCGTCAGCTCCCAGGGGCCTCCTCGTAAGTGATGTCCTCAATGTCCTGAACTGCCTTCAGGGTGAACACAAGAACCAGTCTTGCTGGCTCAACCTCCCCTCTCTCTCTGGTTGTTGTCCCTGACCTGTTGATGCATGAGGTTTTCAAGTACCACACCCATCACTTGGCTCTCCATTTTCGGACCCCAATGTGGCTCCAGGTTTTCCCAGTCGATCTCCCTGTGGTTTTAAATCGCCATGACCAGTACCTGTTGCTCTGCTCGAGTGAGCTCTTCTTCCACCTCAGCAGTGTGTCCACCATCACCCGTGTTATGTTTTCTTCGTACTCTCTCTTGGTCTCCTGCAGTTTCGGTGTGGTTTATACATCACTCCATGACTACTTATGTTCTCCGACTGAATTGTACCTACAATGTAAGACTCTTTCCTCCAATCATGCCATGCTTCCTTTTCTCAAAACCCCATCGGGTGCTTTATGAGCAGTGCAACGCCCTCCTCCGCCCTCTACTCCTTCTATCTTTCCTCAGGATCGATATCCGTTTGTGAAGATTGTGCTATTATTGACTCAGCGAGTTTTGTTCTGTGACTGCTATGATGGTTTTTTCCCTGGGGGGGGAATTTTTCACTGATTCCCTTTCATTCCACTCCTCATTTTATTCGTTATACCATCCGCGTTTGTGTACCAACTTTCAGTTTCTTTTCTATCAATTGTGGTCAGCAGAATATTGAGGGTTTGTGCGTGTGTGTTGTGTGTGTGTGTGTGTGTGTGTGGTGTATGTGTGTGTGTGTGTGTGTGTGTGTTGTGGTGTGTGTGTGTGTTTGAGTGTTGTGTGTGTGTTTGTGTGTATGTGTGTGTTTCTTGTGCCTCAGATCCAACAAATCGAATCCTTCAGTAATGAAGTTGGACTCGGCCAGCTCTACTACCTCCTACTCACCTATTGCTCTTCTGGCCAGCTTCTACTATCCCCCTCCTCACCTACTTGGCTCTTCTGGCCAGCTCTACTATCCTCCTCCTCACATACTTGTCTCTTCGGCCAGCATCTATCCTCCTCCTCACCTACTTGGATATTCTGACGCAGCTTCTACTATCCTCCTCCTCACCTACTTGGCTCTTCTGCCACTCTATCCTCCTCCTCACCTACTTGGATCTTTCTAACCAGACTCTACTATCCTCCTCCTCACCTACTTGGCTCTTCTGGCCAGCTCTACTATTCCCCCTCCTCACCTACTTGGCTCTTCTGGCCAGCTCTACTAATCCTTCCCTCCACACCTACTTGGCTTTCTGGCCAGCCTCTATCCACCTCCTCACCACTTGATCTTCTGACCATTTCTACTATCCTCCCTCCTCGCCCACTTGGCTCTTCTGCCAGCTCTATCCACCTCCTCACCTATTGGCTCTTCTGGCCAGCTCTACTATCCTCCTCCTCACCTACTTGGATCTTCGGGCCAGCTTTTACTATCCTCCTCCTCACCTACTTGACTCTTCTGGCCAGCTCTACTACCCCCTCCTCCTCACCTACTGGCTCTTCTGGCCAGCTCTACTATCCTCCTCCTCACCTACTTGGCTTTCTGGCCAACTCTACTATCCTCCTACTACCTACTTGGCTCTTCTGGCCAGCTCTACTATCCTCCTACTCACCTACTTGGCTCTTCTGGCCAGCTCTACTATCCTCCTCCTCACCATACTTGGCTCTTTGGCCAACTACTACTATCCTCCTCCTCACCTACTTGGCTCTTCTGGCCAACTCTACTATCCTCCTACTCACCTACTTGGCTCTTCTGGCCAGCTCTACTATCCTCCTACTCACCTACTTGGCTCTTCTGGCCAGCTCTAGTATCCTCCTCCTCACCTACTTGGCTCTTCTGGCCAACTCTACTATCCTCCTCCTCACCTACTTGGCTCTTCTGGCCAGCTCTACTATCGTCCTCCTCACCTACTTGGCTCTTCTGGCCAGCTCTACTATCCTCCTACTCACCTACTTGGCTCTTCTGGCCAACTCTACTATCCTCCTCCTCACCTACTTGGCTCTTCTGGCCAACTCTACTATCCTCCTACTCACCTACTTGGCTCTTCTGGCCAGCTCTACTATCCTCCTACTCACCTACTTGGCTCTTTTGGCCAGCTCTACTATCCTCCTCCTCACCTACTTGGCTCTTCTGGCCAACTCTACTATCCTCCTACTCACCTACTTGGCTCTTCTGGCCAGCTCTTACTATCCTCCTCCTCACCTACTTGGCTCTTCTGGCCAGCTCTACTATCCTCCTCCTCACCTACTTGGCTCTTCTGGCCAGCTCTACTATCCTCCTCCTCACCTACTTGGCTCTTCTGGCCAGCTCTACTATCCTCCTCCTCACCTACTTGGCTCTTCTGGCCAGCTCTACTATCCTCCTACTCACCTACTTGGCTCTAGTACAATGATGTAAACATCAATATTGACAAGGTCTCCTTTAAATTATATGAAATATAGGATGTGGTCATCCTGGTCAGTTATTGCCCTCATCATCTCAGTAGCATAAGGAATCCTGAGCGAAACATCTACGTGTTCGAAACATTCAAGATGCCAGCAAGTCAAACGTTCTTAACACTAGTCGTTCTGATTTACATTTTTTGTTACTTTTTCAATTTTGATTTAGTCAGGCTATTTAATTTGAGATTTCTCTATTTATTTTGATAATAAACTTACATTTGTTTTCTAATTGTATATCCTCTTTGATTAGCAATTAAATTTACATATCTTTCTCAATATTTTTTTATCCGTAGACGAGCGAAGTTGAGAATCAGAAGTTCAGTTCTTCATTATCTTCCTATTTTCCTTTTTCTCCTCCTTCTCTTGAGGTACATGTTACACTTCCGCCTCCATTTCTTCTTTCTCCTGTACCTCCTCGTTCTCCTCCACCACATGTTTTCCTTCTCCCTCAAGCACCTCTCCCTTGTTTCTGCTTTTAGTCCTCGTTCCCATTGTCCTCCTCTTTCTTGTAGATGAATGGTTCAAAGAACCAACACGTTGATAAATTAGACACATGTGCAACTCTTGGGTATCTTTATTAAGGAAACGTTTCGCCACACAGTGGCTTCATCAGTCCATACACAGGAGAAGCTTGAAGAACAGGAGGAGAATGAGGTAATCAGTCCCTCAACCTTGAGTTGATGTGGTCAGTCCATCAATCTTGAACAGAATACGGCATATGAGCGGAGAAGCAGCTTATGAACCGTATGACAGGAGAGGTGCAGCAGTCGTAGGTGGAGTCACATTTGCCCAATGTGGAAGTAGGTAGTTCTTCAAGCTTCTCCTGTGTATGGACTGATGAAGCCACTGTGTGGCGAAACGTTTCCTTAATAAAGAAAGATACCCAAGAGTTGCACATGTGTCTAACTCCTCTTTCTTCACTTCCTCCTCCTCCTCCTACCCTCTTCTTACTCCTGTTCCTACTCCCTGCTCTTTCATCCTCTTTCTACTCAGTGCTTCTTCCTCCTGTTCCTACTCCCTGCTCCTTCCTCCTGTTCATACTCCTACCCTCTTCTTACTCCTGTTCCTACTCCCTGCTCTTTCATCCTGTTTCTACTCAGTGCTTCTTCCTCCTGTTTCTACTCAGTGCTTCTTCCTCCTGTATCTACTCCCTCCTCCTTCCTCCTGTTCCTGCTCCCTGCTCCTTCCTACTGTTCCTACTCCTGCTCCTTCCTACTGTTCCTACTCCCTGTTCCTTCCTACTGTTCCTACTCCCTGCTCCTTCTTACTGTTCCTACTCCCTGCTCCTTCCTACTGTTCCTACTCCCTGCTCCTTCCTACTGTCCCTACTCCCTGCTCCTTCCTCCCGTTCCTACTCCCTCTCCTTCCTCCCGTTCCTACTCCCCTGCTCCTTCCTCCGTTCCTACTCCTGATCCTTCCTCCCGTTCCTACTCCCTGCTCCTTCCTCCCGTTCCTACCCCCTGCTCCTTCCTCCCGTTCCTACTCCCTGCTCCTTCCCCCCGTTCCTACTCATTTCCCTCCTTCCTGCGTTCCTACTCCCTGCTCCTTCCCTCCAGTTCCTACTCCCTGCTCCTTCCTCCAGTTCCTACTCCCTGCTCCTTCCTCCCGTTCCTACCCCCTGCCCCTTTCCCTCCCGTTTCTACTCCTTGCTCCTTCCTGCTTTTCCCTACTCCCTGCTCCTTCCTACTGTCCTACTCCCTACTCCTTCCTACTGTTCCTACTCCTTGCTCCTTCCTACTGTTCCTTCTCCCTGCTCCTTCCTCCCGTTTCTACTCCCTGCTCCTTCCCCCCGTTCCTACTCCCTGCTCCTTCTACTGTTCTTACTCCTTGCTCCCTTCCTGCTGTTCTACCCCCTGCTCCTTCCTACTGTTCCAAACTCCCTGCTCCTCCTACTGTTCCTACTCCCTGCTCCTTCCTACTGTTCCTATTTCCCTGCTCCTTCCTACTGTTCCTACTCCCTGCTCCTTCCTACTGTTCCTACTCCCTGCTCTTCCTACTGTTCTACTCCTTCCTCCTTCCTACTGTTCCTACTCCCTGCTCCTTCCTACTTTTCCCCTACTCCCTGCTCCTTCCTACTGTTCCTACTCCCTGCTCCTTCCTACTGTTCATAACATTCTGCTCCTTCCCCCTGTTCCTACCCCCTGCTCCTTCCTACTGTTCCTACCCCAGCTCCTTCCCTACTGTTCCTACTCCCTGCTCCTTCCTACTGTTCCTACTCCCTGCTCCTTCCTACTGTTCCTATTCCCTGCTCCTTCCTACTGTTCATACATCCTGCCCCTTCCTCCTGTTCCTACCCCCTGCTCCTTCCTACTGTTCCTACTCCCTGCTCCTTCCTCCCGTTCCTACTCCCTGCCCCTTTCCCTCCCGTTCCTACTCCCTGCTCCTTCCTCCCGTTCCTACTCCCTGCTCCTTCCTCCCGTTCCTACTCCCTGCTCCTTCCTCCCGTTCCTACTCCCTGCTCCTTCCTCCCGTTCCTACTCACTGCTCCTTCCTCCCGTTCCTACTCCCTGCTCCTTCCTCCAGTTCCTACTCCCTGCTCCTTCCTCCAGTTCCTACTCCCTGCTCCTTCCTCCCGTTCCTACCCCCTGCTCCTTCCTCCCGTTTCTACTCCTTGCTCCTTCTGCTGTTCCTAACTCCCTGCTCCTTCCTACTGTTCCTACTCCCTACCCCTTCCTACTGTTCCTACTCCTTGCTCCTTCCTACGTTCCTTCTCCCTGCCCCTTCCTCCCGTTCTACCCCCTGCTCCTTCCACCGTTCCTACTCCCTGCTCCTTCCTACTGTTCTTACTCCTTGCTCCTCCTGGCTGTTCCTACCCCCTGCTCCTTCCTACTGTTCCTACCCCCTGCTCCTTCCTACTGTCCTACCCCTGCTCCTTCCTACGTTCCTACTCCCTGCTCCTTCCTACTGTTCATACTCCTGCCTTCCTACTGTTCCACTCCTGCTCCTTCCTAACTGTTCCTACTCCTTTCCTCCTTCCTACGGGTTCCTACTCCCTGCTCCTTCCTACTGTTCCTACTCCTGTTTCCTTCCTACTGTTCCTACTCCCTGCTCCTTCCTACTGTTCATACATCCTGCTCCTTCCTCCTGTTCCTACCCCCTGCTTCCTTCCTACTGTTCCAAACCCACAGCTCCTTCCTACTGTTCCAAACCCCTGTTTCCATCCTACTGTTCCTACTCCCTGCTCCTTCCTACTGTTCCTACTCCCTGCTCCTTCCTACTGTTCCTACTCCCTGCTCCTCCCTACTGTTCCTACTCCTGCTCCTTTCCTACTTGTTCCTACTCCCTGCTCCTTTCCTACTGTTCATACATCCTGCTCCTTCTCCTGTTCCTACCCCCTGCTCCTTCCTACTGTTCCTACCCACAGCTCCTTCCTCTGTTCCTACTCTCTGCTCCTTCCTACTGTTCCTACTCCCTGCTCCTTCTACTGTTCCTACTCCCTCCTCCTTCCTACTGTTCCTACTCCCTCCTCTTCCTACTTTTCCTACCCCCTGCTCCTTCTACTGTTCCTCCCCAAACAGCTCCTTCCTACTTTTCCTACTCCCTGCTCTTCCTACCTGTTCCTACTCCGCTCCTTCCTACTTTTCCCTACTCCTGCTCCTTCCTACGGGTTCCTACCCCTGCTCCTTCCTACTGTTCCTACCCACTGCTCCCTTCCTACTGTTCCTACTCCCTTCCCCTACCTACTGTTCCTACTCCTGGTCCTTCCTACTGTTCCTACCCCCTGCTCTTCCTACTGTTCATACCCACTGCTCCTTCCTACTGTTCCTACTCCTGCTCCTTCCTACTGTTCCTACTCCCTGCTCCTTCCTACTGTTCCTACCCACTGCTCCCTTCCTACTGTTCCTACTCCCTGCTCCTTCCTACTGTTCCTACTCCCTGTCCTTCCTACTGTTCCTTACTCCATGCTCCTTCCTACTGTTCATACCCCTGCCCCTTTCCCTACTGTTTCTACCCCCTGCTCCTTCCAAACTGTTCCTATCCCTGCTCCTTCTCCGTTTTTACTTCCCTGCTTCCTTCCCCCCGTTCTTACTCCCTGTTTCCTTCCTCCGTTCTTACTCCTGCTCCTTCTCCTGCTCTTCCGATGTTCTCATATTACCCCAACTTCGTGATCTCATCTTCGCTCTCCAGGCTGCCGTTACACTCGGTAATCAACCAGTGTGCAACTAACCCATACCTTCTCCACTTACTGTTTATTTTTTATTTTCCCATCTAGTTACAAAACTAAAGTTCTGTCCTTGCGATCTTAGCGTATAAAAGATTACATGTACATAATATTTTCCTGTCCAAATTATTAATCTTTTAAAGTCCAATTTCTTCATCTTTTTGGTATTGTATGTTATTTTTTGCTTCTTGTCAGACACATGTAATCTTGGTACAGAGGACATTTCCACAGCTTTTTGAATTACTTTCTGGCCCATCCCTTCAGTAGTACCTACTTCCAGTAGGGACTCCCATCTCCCTGTGACAATGTCTTCGGGCTGCTGCGCTCCCTGACTGATGCCGGTTTATAAGCGCCAATCTTCATGCCTGTGTCTTTCAGACTCTTGTTGACTACAATACTCTTCACCGGCTCTTAAAGCCGATGGACTGTTTACCACGAGTTTTGTTTATAGTTGTACAGTCATCCCATTATGTCCTTCAATTTGTATTGAAAAAGCCTCTGGATGACGAAATGTCTACAAATAAAATTTCCCGGACGGTGAACATATATGTCGGTATTGCATGCTGGAGATGTTTCGCATGTGAAAATTTAGATATTCGTGGGTGCGGATGTGTATGAGGATGTCTTACTTATTCCGCGGATGCGGACGTAAGAAATTGTGCAGAAGTTCCGTGGATTCGGATGCGGATGCATATGTGGATATCTGTTTACAGTTAAATGCGGATACGGATGTAAGAAATTATGGGGATGTTCTGGGGATGCGGATATCCGATACATCCCTATCGCATACCTTTAATATGCAACACTAATTACCATAATACTGACCAATAACACTGACTCCATTGTCAGTGTTACAATTAACTGCCAGAATACTTGAAATAATATACAGCAAATTACTGTAATCCAAAAAGATTTAATGACAGACTTTAAAATTTGTTAGGAATAAGTTTTAAACCCGCCGAAAGAAGGAACCGTATTCAATCCAAATATGTTGGTACTGCCATATTATATGCAATTATACTGCATGTTATATGCAATTATACTGCATGTTATATGCAATTATACTGCATGTTTTTATGCATTATACTGCATGTTATATGCAATTATACTGCATGTTATATGCAATTATACTGCATGTTATATGCAATTATACTGCATGTTATATGCAATTATACTGCATGTTATATGCAATTATACTGCATGTTATATGCAATTATACTGCATGTTATATGCAATTTTTACTGCATGTTTATATGCAATTAAACTGGGATGTTACTTGCAAATTTTACTGCATATTATATGCAATTATAAATGCATATTATATGCAATTTATACTGGGATATTATATGCAATTATGCTACATATTATATGCAATTATACTGCATATTATATGCAATTATGCTACAAAATTAATGCAAATATACTGCATATTATATGCAATTATACAGCACATTATATGCAATTATACTGCACATTATATGCAATTATACTGCATATTATATGCAATTATACTGCATATTATATGCAATTATGCTGCATATTATATGCAATTATACGCATATTATATGCAAAAATACTGCAAAATTATATGCAATTATACTGCATATTATATGCAATTATACTGCATATTATATGCAATTATACTGCATATTATATGCAATTATACTGCATATTATATGCAATTATGCTGCATATTATATGCAATTATACTGCATATTATATGCAATTATGCTGCATATTATATGCAATATTACTGCATATTATATGCAATTATACTGCATTTATATGCAATTATGCTGCATATTATAAGCATTAAAGGTAAAATTAAGATACAAGCAATTTCTTGTCATCTTAATGCATCATCTGATCCCACACAACTTCAGAAGTTACTCCTAACTTTCTGATCCCACACAACTTCAGAAGTTACTCCTAACTTTCTGATCCCACACAACTTCAGAAGTTACCACTAACTTTCTGATCCCACACAACTTCAGAAGTTACCCCTAACTTTCTGATCCCACACAACTTCAGAATTACTCCAAACCCTTTCTGATCCACACAACTTCAAATTACCCTAATTTCTGATCCCACACAACTTCAGAAGTTAACCCCTAACTTTCTGATCCCACACAACTTCAGAAGTTACCCCTAACTTTCTGATCCCAAAACAACTTCAGAAGTTACCCCTAACTTCTGATCCCACACAACTTCAGAATTACTCCTAACTTTCTGATCCCACACAACTTCAGAAGTTACCCCTAACTTCTGATCCCACACAACTCAGAAGTTACCCCTAACTTCTGACCCCACACAACTTCAGAAGTTACCCTAACTTTCTGATCCCACACAACTTCAGAAGTTACTCCCTAACTTTCTGATCCCACACAACTTCAGAAGTTACCCCTAACTTTCTGATCCCACACAACTTCAAAGTTACTCCTAACTTTCTGATCCCAACACAACTTCAGAAGTTACTCCTAATTTTCCCTGATCCCACACAACTTCAGAAGTTACTCCTAACTTTCTGTCCCACACAACTTCAGAAGTTACCCCTAACTTTCTGATCCCACCAACTTCAGAAGTTTACCCTAATTTTCTGATCCACACAACTTCAGAAGTTACCCCTAACTTTCCTGATCCCACACAACTTCAGAAGTTCCCTCCTAACTTCTGATCCCACACAACTTCAGAAGTTACCCCAAACTTTCTGATCCCACACAACTTCAGAAGTTACTCCTAACTTTCTGATCCCACACAACTTCAGAAGTTACTCCTAACTTTCTGATCCCACACAACTTCAGAAGTTACCCCTAACTTCTGATCCCACACAACTTCAGAAGTTACTCCTAACTTCTGATCCCACACAACTTCAAAGTTACCCCTAACTTTCTGATCCCACACAACTTCAGAAGTTACTCCTAACTTTCTGATCCCACACAACTTCAGAAGTTTACCCCTAACTTTCTGATCCCACACAACTTCAGAAGTTTACTCCTAACTTTCTGATCCACACAACTTCAGAAGTACCCCTAACTTTCTGACCCCACAACTCAGAATTACTCAGCCTAACTTTCTGATCCAACACATCTTCAAAGTTACCTCTAACTTCTGATCCCACAACAACTTCAGAAGTTACCCCTAACTTTCTGATCCCACACAACTTCAGAAGTTACTCCTAACTTTCTGATCCCACACAACTTCAGAAGTTACTCCTAACTTTCTGATCCCACACAACTTCAGAAGTTACTCCTAACTTTCTGATCCCACACAACTTCAGAAGTTACTCCTAACTTTCTGATCCCACACAACTTCAGAAGTTACCCCTAACTTTCTGATCCCACACAACTTCAGAAGTTACCCTAACTTTCTGATCCCACACAACTTCAGAAGTTACTCCTAACTTTCTGATCCCACACAACTTCAAAGTTACCCTAACTTTCTGATCCCACACAACTTCAGAAGTTACTCCTAACTTTCTGATCCCACACAACTTCAGAAGTTACTCCTAACTTTCTGATCCCACACAACTTCAGAAGTTACTCCTAACTTTCTGATCCCACACAACTTCAGAAGTTACCCCTAACTTTCTGATCCCACACAACTTCAGAAGTTACCCCTAACTTTCTGATCCCACACAACTTCAGAAGTTACTCCTAACTTTCTGATCCCACACAACTTCAGAAGTTACCCTAACTTTCTGATCCCACACAACTTCAGAAGTTACTCCTAACTTTCTGATCCCACACAACTTCAGAAGTTACCCCTAACTTTCTGATCCCACACAACTTCAGAAGTTACCCTAACTTTCTGATCCCACACAACTTCAGAAGTTACCCTAACTTTCTGATCCCACACAACTTCAGAAGTTACTCCTAACTTTCTGATCCCACACAACTTCAGAAGTTACCCCTAACTTTCTGATCCCACACAACTTCAGAAGTTACCCCTAACTTTCTGATCCCACACAACTTCAGAAGTTACCCCTAACTTTCTGATCCCACACAACTTCAGAAGTTACTCCCTAACTTTCTGATCCCACACAACTTCAGAAGTTACCCCTAACTTTCTGATCCCACACAACTTCAGAAGTTACCCCTAACTTTCTGATCCCACACAACTTCAGAAGTTACTCCTAACTTTCTGACCAAAACTTCAGAGTACCAACTTTCTGATCCCACACAACTTCAGAAGTTACCCCTAACTTTCTGACCCACACAACTTCAGAAGTTACCCTAACTTTCTGATCCCACACAACTTCAGAAGTTACCCCTAACTTTCTGATCCCACACAACTTCAGAAGTTACTCCTAACTTTCTGATCCCACACAACTTCAGAAGTTACCCCTAACTTTCTGATCCCACACAACTTCAGAAGTTACCTCCTAACTTTCTGATCCGCACACAACTTCAGAAGTTACCCTAACTTCTGATCCCACACAACTTCAGAAGTTACCCAACTTTCTGATCCCACACAACTTCAGAAGTACTCCTAACTTTCTGATCCCACAAACTTCAGAAGTTACCCCTAACTTTCTGATCCCACACAACTTCAAAGTTACTCCTAACTTTCTGATCCCACACACTTCAGAAGTTACCCCTAACTTTCTGATCCCACACAACTTCAGAAGTTACCCCTAACTTCTGATCCCACAACTTCAGAAGTTACTCCTAACTTTCTGATCCACACAACTTCAGAAGTACCCTAACTTTCTGATCCCACACACTCAGAAGTTACCCCTAACTTTCTGATCCCACACAACTTCATAAGTTACTCCTAACTTTCTGATCCCACACAACTTCAGAATTACTCCTAACTTTCTGATCCCACACAACTTCAAAGTACTCCTAACTTTCTGATCCCACACAACTTCAGAATTACCCCTAACTTCTGATCCACACAACTTCAGAAGTTACTCCTAACTTTCTGATCCACACAACTTCAGAAGTTACTCCTAACTTCTGATCCCACACAACTTCAGAAGTTACCCTACTTTCTGATCCCAACAACTTCAGAAGTTACCCTAACTTTCTGATCCCACACAACTTCAGAAGTTACCCTAACTTTCTGATCCCACACAACTTCAGAAGTTACCCTAACTTTCTGATCCCACACAACTTCAAAGTTACCCCTAACTTTCTGATCCCACACAACTCAGAAGTTACCCTAACTTTCTGATCCCACACAACTTCAGAAGTTACCCTAACTTTCTATCCCACACAACTCAGAAGTTACCCTAACTTTCTGATCCCACACAACTTCAGAAGTTACCCTAACTTCTGATCCCACACAACTTCAGAAGTTACTCCTAAGTTTCTGATCCCACACACTTCAGAAGTTACCCCTAACTTTCTGATCCCACACAACTTCAGAATTACCCTAACTTTCGATCCACACAACTCAGAAGTTACCCCTAACTTCTGATCCCACACAACTCAGAAGTTACCCTAACTTCTGATCCCAAACTTCAGAAGTTACCCTAACTTCTGATCCCACAAACTTCAGAAGTTACCCCTAACTTTCTGATCCCACACAACTTCAGAAGTACCCTACCTGATCACCAACTTCAGAGTCCAACCCCCCACACCCAGAAGTTACCCCTAACTTCTGATCCCACAAACTTCAGTTATCAACTTCTGATCCCACAACTTCAGAATTACCCCATTCGACCCACACAACTTCAGAAGTTCCCCTAACTTTCTGACCACACAACTCAGTTCTCTAACTTTTGATCCCACCAACTAGAAGTACTCAACTTTCGATCCACCAACTTCAGAAGTTACTCCTAACTTCTGATCACACACAACTTCAGAAGTTACCCCACTTTGATCCCACACACTCAAAGTTACTCCTAACTTTTGATCCCACACAACTCAGAAGTTTCCTAACTTTCTGACACACAACTTCAGAAGTTACCCTAACTCTGACCACAAACTTCAATACTCCTACTTTGATCCCAACACTCAGAAGTTACTCCTAACTTTCTGATCACACACTTCAGAGTTACCCTACTTTTACCACACAACTTAGAGTTCCCCTAATTTCTGATCCACAAACTTCAGAAGTTACTCCTAACTTCTGACCCACACAACTCAAAGTTATCCTAACTTCTATCCACACAACTTCAAAGTTACCCCTACTTTCGACCCACACACTTCAAGTTACCCCAACTTCTGACAACACAACTTAGAATTACCCTAACTTTTATCCCCACAACTTCAAGTACACTAACTTTCTGATCCCACACAACTTCAAAGTTACACTAACTTCGATCCCCCAACTCAAATTACCTAACTTTCTGTCCCCACAACTCAGATTACCATAACTTTCTGATCCACACAACTTCAAAGTTACCCTAACTTCTGATCCACACAACTTCAGAATACCAACTTTCTGTCCCACACAACTTCAAAGTACCCCACTTCGATCCCACACAACTCAAATTCCCCTAACTTATCCACACAACTTCAGAGTTACCCCTAACTTTCTGACCACACAACTCAAAGTTACCCACTTTTGCCCCACAACTCAGCCTAATTTGCCCCCACAACTTCAGAATTTCCAACTTCCTGACCCACACAACTTCAGATTACCCTAACTCTCTGTCACCAACTTCAAAGTACTCCTACTTCTGACCCACAAACTTCAGAGTACCTAACATTCTGATCCACACAACTTCAGAAGTTACCCTAACTTTCTGATCCACACAACTTCAGAGTAACCCCTACCTGGAGTTTACCTGGAAGAGTTTCGGGGTCAAGCCCCGCCCCTTTGGGGGCCCCCAAAAACCCCCTTTCAAAACCAATGGGGGGCCCCTCAAACCCGGGGAAAACTTGGGGAAACACAAGTATTTTTCCCGTAAGAAAATTTGGGGTTTAAAACACGCCATCCGTAAAATTTTTAAAACCCTTTCAAATTAAATCGGGGAAACCCAAAATTCAACTTGAACCAAAACATTCAGTCCCCTTAATTCTTAAAAATTCAAATTCCCCCAAAAACCCCCAAAATTCAGTCCCCTTTATTTTTCCCAAAACTTGAAGTTACCCCAATTTTTTTCCCCAACATTCAAAATTTCCCCCAATTTTTATACCAAAAAAAACCCCTAACTTTCAACCTTTAAAAAAACCCCTTTCACCCCCCAAAAAGAAGTCCCCCCAAATTTTCTCCCCCCCAAAACTTCAAATTTCCCTTAATTTTTAAACCCCCCCAAAATTTCGAATTTAAACTTTCCCCCCCAAAATTAAATTAAAAATTTTCCCCCCCCTTAAAATTCCCCCAAATTTTTGGGCCCCAAAACTTCAAAATTTCCCCAAACTTTTTGTTAAAAATTCGGGATTCCCAATTTTTCTTCCCCAAACCCAGAATTACCCAATTCTTACACAACTTCAGAAAAACCCCTTAAATTTTCCCTAAGATTTGGGGGTAAACCCCCGCCCCCCGGTCAGTACCTGAGTCGTACTCAAATTACTCCTTTGGGACAACCCCCCAAACCGGGGACATCAGTCCCTTCAGTACCGGGACAGTCTACTTCCCTACCTGGGGTAATACATTCAAACCGGGGAAATTACCCTTAAAAGTTTCATTCAATCCTTTGATTTAATTCCGTGGGGGCCCTTTAAATTTGGAAGTCGACTTTTCAAATTTTGGGGCAGTAATCCCCCGGGGCCCGAAGTATTTTTTAAAAGTTAAACCCTTTGTGGGACAGTACATTAAGCCGTGGGACCAAACATTCAAAACCTGGGGAACAGTCATACATTCAAGTACCTGTGGGGGTTAGACATTATCCCTTTTGGGGCCAATTAATTTTGGGGCAGTCAGTACTTTCCAATCCTGGGCAGTAAATCTTTCAAGTACTGTGGGCTCAACATTAACCGGGGGGGGGTCAGTCATTCAGAGTACCTGTGGGACAGTCATACATTAAGTACCTGGGGGGAAGTCAGTTTTAAGACCTGGGGCAGTAGTACATTCAGATACCTTGGGGCATTTTAAAATCCGGGACGTTTTTAGCCGGGGGTTTTAACATTCAAGTCCCTTGGGAATTACATTCGGGAAAACCGGAACAGTTAAAAAAACCTTGGGGAAAATTTCAAAAACCTGGGGGTTTAAAAAATACCTTAAGCAAAATTTCAGGTACCCGGGGCTTTAAATTTTAAATTGGGAAATTACATTCAGAGTACCTGTGGACAGTCAAATTTCGGTACTGTGGGAAAATTGTTTTCAAGTACCTGTACATTAGTAATTTTCAAATAAACGTTTTAACATTCAAGTTTGGGACTTTTTAAAAACCTTGCATTTAAATTAAAACCCCGGGGGTCAGTACTTCAAGTACCTGGGGGTCACATTCAGGTCCCTTTTGGGCAGTAGTACATTCATACCTGGGACATTTATACTTTAATCCCTTTGGCAGAAATCATTCAAGTACCTTTGGGGACTTTGAAAAAAACCTTTGGCAAAATTCAGAGTACCTGTGGGCTCGTCTTTCAAAGTACCTGTGGGACAGTCAGTATTTTCGGGTTTGGAAATCAATCATTCAGAGTACCGGGGACGTCAACACGGGAACCTGGGACAGTCATACATCAGACCTGGGAAGGAAAATTTGGGTTTTGGGGGGTATAATTTTTGGGGGGAACGTAAAAAATTTGGGCCTTCAGAAAACGGGGGGGGGCCCAATACTTAAACCGTCGGGTTTTTGGGTACCTTAAAATTGGGAAGTAAATACTTGAACCCTAAACATCAAATCCTGTGGACAGCCCTACATCAGAACCTGGGGACTCATATTTGGCCCCTTGGGGCATTTTAAAAATCCGGGGGCAGTCAGTACTTTAAAAGACCGGGGGGGGCAGTCAGTAATTAAAACCTTGGGACAGTATAATTAAAAATTTGGGGGGACATTTCAGAAATTAAAGTCCCTGTGGGACATCAAAAAAGTCCCTTGGGGCAGTTAAAAAATTGGGGACAGAATTGGGGGGCCCCAAAATTTTCCCTGTGGGACAGTAAAATTTTAGGTACCTGGGGGGTTTAGTACATTCAGAGACCTGGGGGGCAGCTTCATTCGGGGTACCTGGGGGACATCAGTATTTAGGGCCCGGGGGAACCAGTACTTCAGAGTCCCTTTGGGAACAGTCAGTACTTCGATACCTGTGGCATCATACATTCAAGTACCTGGGGACATCAACATTCAATACCTTGGGGCAGTCAGTACATTAAAGGTACCTTGGACAGTCATAATCAGAGTCCCTTTGGGTCAAGTACATTCAAGTACCTTGGGACATCGAAAATTCAAGTACCTTGGGTCAGTAATTCTTTCCGGGGGCAATTACTTTCAGATACCTGTGGGACATTTCAGTCCCCAAACCTGTGGGACAGTCAGTATATTCGGGGTACCTGGGGACGTCAGTCATTCAAGTACCTGTGGACAATCATATTTTTCGGGGTACCGTGGGCATCATAAATTCAGAGTACCTTGGGGCATCAGTACATTTGAGCATCGCGGACAGTCATACTTCAGGTCCCTTTGGGACAGTCAGTACATTCACAGTACCTTTTTTAAGTCATACTTTCGGGGTACCTGTGGGGCATAGTACTTCAAAGTCCCTTTGGGACAGTAGACATTCAGAGTACCTGTGGGACAGTCAGTCTTTCAATTCCCTGTGGACGTCAGTACTTCAAAGTACCTGTGGGGCATAGTACTTTTAAAATACCTGGGGGCAGCAGTTCATTGAGTACCTGGGGGCAGTCAGTAATTCAGAGTACCTGTGGGACAGTCAACTTTAGAGTACCTGTGGGGTTAGTACATTCAGATACCTGGGGGGCAGTCAGTGCATTCAAGTACCTGGGGGACAGTCATACTTTCGGGGTACCTGGGGACAGTCATACATTCACAGTACCTGGGGGGACAGTCATACTTTCACAGTCCCTGGGGACAGCATACTTTCACAGTACTTGTGGAAGTCATAATTCCAGTACCGTGGACAGTCATACTTTCAGAGTACCTGGGGGACATCATACATTCACAGACCTGTGGGACAGTCATGCATTAAAGGGTACCTTGGGACGTCATACTTTCAGAGTCCCTTTGGGGGCATCATACATTCACATACCTGGGGACATTTTAGTCATTCAGAGTGCCTGTGGGACAGCAGTACTTTCAATACCTGGGGGACGTCATACATTCAGAACCCTTGAGACAGTTAGCAATTCACAGTACCTGGGGGACAGCCCAGTCATTCAAATCCTGGGGGACAGTTAGACATTCAGGGTACCTAAAAACAGTACTTTCAATACCTCTGGACAGTTATACTTTCAGATCCCTGTGGGACGTCATACTTCAGAGTCCTGGGGACAGTCAGTCTTCAAGTCCTTTGGGACAATATACTTCAGAGTACCTGGGGGACATTTATACATTCACATACATGGGGGACACCCCTACTTCAAGTACCTTAGGACAGTTATATTTTCACAAAACCTGTGGACAGTCATACTTTTCAGAGTACCTGGGGGACAGTCAGTACATTCAGTACCTGGGGGACAGTGATACATTGGGAGTACCTGCGGGACTTAGTACATTCACATACCTTGGACAGTCAGTACATTTAGAGTACCTGGGGACGTTAGTAATTCAGAGTACCTGTTGGACATCAGTACTTTCAGATACCTGGGGGACAGCCCATGCATTAAAAGTACCTGGGGGCATCAGACTTTTCAAACCTGTGGGACGTCAAATTTTCAGATACCTGTGGGACGTCAGTACATTCAGATACCTGTGGACATCAGTCATTCAAGTCCTGTGGGACAGTCATCATTCAGAGTACCTGGGGGACAGTAGTACATTCAAGTACCTGTGGGACACAGTCATTCAAGTACCTGGGGAATCAGTAATTCAGATACATTGGCAGAAAGACTTTTCAGAGTACCTGGGGACGTCAGTACTTTCAGAGTCCCTGGGGGGAAAGTCATACTTTTCAAGTCCTGTGGGACATCATACTTTCAAGTACCGGGGGACAGTCATACTTTTCAGAGTACCTGTTGGACAGTCGTACATTCAGAGTCCCTTTGGGGGACAGTCATACATTCAGAGTACCTTGGGGACACGTCATTCAAAGTACCTGGGGGACAGTCAGTACATTCAGGGTACCTGGGGGACGTCAGTACATTTAGAGCACCTGTGGGACAGTCATACATCAGGTACCGGGGGACAGTTAACATTCAAAGTACCTGTGGGCATCAGTACTTCAAAGTACCTTTTTGGACCCCAGTACTTTCAGATACCTGTGGGACAGTCATACATTCATATACCTTGGGACAGCATAATTTAAAAGTACCTGGGGGCAGTCAGTACATTTAAAATACCTTTGGGGCAGTCAGTTCTTTCAGAGTACCTGGGGGAAGTCATACATTCAAGTACCTGTGGGACAGCAGTACATTAAATACCTGGGGGCATTAGTCATTCAGAGTACCTTGGGCAGTCAGTACATTCAGAGACCTGGGGGGAAAGTCAGTATTTTCGGGGTACCTGGGGGACAGTCAGTACATTCGAGTCCCTTAAAACAGTCAGTACATTCAGAGTACCTGTGGGACAGTCATACATTCAGAGTCCCTGCGGGACAGTCAGCACATTCAGAGTCCGTGGGACGTCAGTAATCAGAGTACTGGGGACAGTCATATATTCAGATACCTCGGGGCAGTCAGACATTCAGAGAAACCTGTGGCAGTATAAAATTCAAGTACCTGGGGACGTCATATATTCAGGTACCTAGGGGCATCAGACTTTTCATGTACCTGTGGGCATTTCATACATTCAGGTCCCTTTGGGGGACGTCGTATATTCAGGTACCGGGGGGACAGTCAACACTCAATCCGGGGGACAATCAGTATATTCAGGTCCCTTTGGGGGGGCAGTTACATTCAGTCCCTGGGGGGGCAGTCAGTACTTTAGAGCACCTGGGGGAAACACATAAATTCAGAGTACCTGTGGGACAGTAAACTTCACGACCTTTTTTGCCGTCAGTACATTCGGGTACCTGTGGGGCACAGTACTTAAAATATTTTTGGGACAGTCGTACATTCAGAGTCCCCGGACAGTCAGACATTCATAGTACCTGGGGGACAGTCAGTACATTCAAAGTCCCCGTGGGCAGTCAGTACATTAAAATCCTGTGGGCATCATTTCATTCAGAGTACCTGTGGGACTCAGTACATTCAAGTCCTGGGGGACAGTCAGACATTTAGAGTACCGTGGGCATTATCATCAAGTACCTTTTTGGCAGCATAATTCAGATCCCTGGGGACAGTCATATTTCAGGCCCCTCGGGGAAAGTCAACATTCAGAGACCTGGGGAACAGCATACATTCGAGTACCTGGGGGGACAGTCAGAAACTTCAAGTACCTGCGGGACAGTCGCACATTCAGAGTACCTGGGGGAAGTCAGACTTCAGAGTACCTGTGTGCATCAGTAAAATTCAATACCTCTGGGACAGCAGTAAAATTCAAGTACCTGTGGACAGCAGTACATTCAAGTACCTTGGGACATCATATATTCAGGGTACCGTGGGGCAGTCATCATCAAGTCCCCGTGGGACAGTCAGTATTTTCAGGTACCTTTGGGGGACAGTCAGTATATTCAGGGTACCGGGGGACAGTCAGTACTTCAAGTACCTGTGGGACGTCAATATTCAGGGTACCTGGGGGGCGTCAGTACTTTCAATTCCTGGGGCAGTCATACTTTTAGAGCACCTGCGGGACACAGTACATTCGAGTACCGTGGGACAGTCAGTACATTACGTACCTTTTTTGACAGTCAGAACATCGGGGTACCTGGGGGGCAGTCATACATTCGGGGAACCTGGGGCGTCATACATTCAGGAACCTGGGGGACAGTCAGATTTTCCCAGGTACCTGTGGACAGTCATACTTTCAGAGTACCTGGGAGCAGTGTATATTCACTCCCTGGGGACAGTCGTACTTCAGAGTACCGTGAACAGTCAACATTGGGGTACCTGGGGACAGTCAGTACTTTTAGAGCACCGGGGGAGAGTCAGTACATTCAGAGTACCTGGGGGACTCGTACATTCAAGTACCTGTGGGGCGTCAGTACATTTCAGATCCCTTTGGGGGACAGTCAGTATTTTCAAGTACCAGGGGCAGCATCATTCAGATACCTGTGGGACAGTCAGTACATTCAGAGTACCTGTGGGACAGTCAGTACATTCAGAGTACCTGTGGGACAGTCAGTACATTCAGAGTACCTGTTGGACGCGTACATTTCAGAGTACCTTGGACAGTCTACATTCAAGTACCTGTGGACAGTCAGTACTTAAAAGCCCTGTGGGACAGTCAAAATTTCGGGGACCGGGGGACAGCGTAATTTAGAGCACCTGGGGGACAGTCAGTAACATTCAGAGTACCTTGGGAAGTCAGTACATTAAAAGTCCCTGTGGGGCAGTCAGTACATTCAAAGACCTTTGGACAGTCAGTACTTCAGAGAAAACCTGGGGGACAGTCAGTAATTCAAGTACCTGGGCGCATACATTCAAAGACCTGTGGGCGTCATACTTTTTAGAATACCTGTGGGCAGTCTTCATTCAAGGGTCCCTGGGACAGTCATACATTCAGAGTACCTGGGGGACAGTCAGTACTTTAGAGTACCTGGGGGGGCAGTTATACATTCAAGTACCTGGGGGGCATCAGTACATTCAGATCCCTGTGGGACAGTCAGTATTTCAGGTACCTGGGGGACATCAGTACATTCAATACCTGGGGAACAGTCAGTACATTCAGAGTACCTGGGGGACAGTCAGTACTTTCAGAGACCTCGGGACATCAGCACATTCAGAGTACCTGGGGGACAGTCATACATTCGGGTACTGGGGGACAGTCAAAATATTCAGAGACTCGGGGACAGTCAGTACATTCAAGTACCTTGGACAGCAGTACATTAGATACCTGGGGGACAGTCAGTTATTCAGGTACCTGGGGGGGCAGTCAGTACATTCAGAGTACCGGGGGACAGTCGTACATTCAGAGACCTGTGGACAGTCATATATTCGGGGACCGGGGGACAGCAGTACACTCAATACCTGTGGGCAATCATATATTCGGGTCCTGTGGGGCAGTCGTACATTCAAGTACCTGGGGGGCAGTCAGTAAAATTAAGCACCTGGGGACAGTCATACATTCAGATACCTGGGGGACAGTCAGACTTCCATACCTGTTTGACAGCTACATTCAGGGTACCGTGGGGCATCAGACTTTTAAAAGTCCCTTGGACAGTCATACATTCGAGTACCTTGGGACACAGTACATTATAGTACCTGGGGGACAGTCATAATTCAAAGTACCTGGGGCAGTATACTTTAGAATACCTGGGGGGGCAGTCAGTTCTTTCAGATACCTGGGGGCAGTCATACATTCAAGACCGGGGACAGTCAGTACTTTTGATACCTGGGGGCAGTTAGTACATTCAGAGACCTGGGGGGCGTCATACATTCAGAGTACCTGTGGACAGTCATATTTTCGGTACCTCTGGGAACAGACATTCAGAGTACCTTTGGAACATCATACTTTCAAGTACCTGTGGGACAGTCTACATTCAGAGTACCTGGCGTCCACACTTTGGGGAGACCTGGGGGCAGTCAGTACATTCAGATACCGTGGGACAGTCATATATTCGGGTACCCTGGGGACAGTCAGTACATTCAAGTACCTGTGGGACATCAGTACTTCAAGTACCTGGGGGACGTCAGAAAAATTCGGGGTACCTTTGGGGGGCACATACATTCAGAGTACCTGGGGGACAGTCAGTACATTCAAGTCCCTGGGGGACATCAAAATTTTCGGGGTACCTGGGGGACATCGTCATTCAAGTACCTGGGGGACAGTCAGTATATTCAGGGTACCTGTGGGGCATCATACTTTCCCCTACCTTTTTGACAGTCAGTACATTCAGGGTACCTGGGGGGCATCAGTACTTTCAGGGACCTGTGGGGCACATACATTCAGGGTACCTGGGGGGCAGTCTACTTTCGGGGTACCTGGGACAGCAGTACTTTCACAGTCCCTTTTTTGACGTCATACTTTCAGGTCCCGGGGGGCAGCAGTACACGGGTACCTGTGGGCATCAGTACATTCGGGAACCGTGGACAGTCAGTTTTTTCGGGGTCCTGGGGGACAGTCATCCGAGTACCTGTGGGCAGTGATAATTCACGTACCTGTGGACAGTCAGTACTTCAGAGTACCTGTGAACAGTCATACATTCAGGGTACCTTGGCAGTCAGTACATTTAGACACCTGGGAGAGTCAGTACTTTCAAGTACCTGTGGGACAGCAGTACATTCGAAGTACCGTGGGGCAGCAGTACATTCGAGTACCTGTGGGACAGTCAGTCCCTTTCAGAGTACCTAGGGGCAGTCAGACTTTCGAGTACCTGGGACAGTCAGTACATTCAAGTACCTGGGGGACAGTCATACTTTCAGATACCTGGGGGACAGTCAGACTTTCAAGTACCTGTGGGACATCATCCTTTCAGAAACCTGGGGGACGCATACATTCAGATACCTTTGGGCAGTCAGTACATTCAGGTACCGTGGGACAGTCAGTACTTTTAAGCACCGGGGACAGTCAGTCTTTTCAGAGTACCTGTGGGACAGTCAGTACATCAAATACCTTGGGGCAGTCAGTACATTCAGAGTACCTGGGGACTCAGTACTTTCAAGTCCCTATGGGCAAAGTACTTTTCGAGTACCTGGGGGAAAATCAGTACATTCAAGTACCGGGAGACAGCAGTACATTCAAGCCCTTTGGGGGACAGTCGTACATCCAAGACCTGTGGACATCAGTACTTCAAGACCTGTGGGACAGTCAGAACATTCATAGTACCCTGTGGGACAGTCAGTACATTCAGATCCCGGGGGGCAGTCAACATTTAGAGTCCCTTTGGGGGGCATCATTTTCATTCAAGACCTGTGGGACAGTCAGTTCTTCGGTACCGTGGGACATCATACATTGAAGAACCTGTGGGGCATCAGACATTCACAGTACCGGGGGACATCATACTTCGGGGTACCTGTGGGACAGTCATACATTCGAGTACCTGGGGAACCCATCAAATCCCT
>NC_069406.1:8200400-8222900 GCF_026875155.1 Cherax quadricarinatus | reverse complement strand
CTCTGTTTGAAGCTATGTATGGATCCTGCCTCCACTATATCGCTTCCCAAACTATTCCACTTCCTGACTACTCTGTGGCTGAAGAAATACTTCCTAACATCCCTGTGATTCATCTGTGTCTTCAACTTTCAACTGTGTCCCCTTGTTACTGTGTCCCATCTCTGGAACATCCTGTCTTTGTCCACCTTGTCAATTCCTCTCAGTATTTTGTATGTCGTTATCATGTCCCCCCTATCACTCCCATCCTAGAGTGTCGTCAGGTTGATTTCCCTTAACCTCTCCTCGTAGGACATACCTCTTAGCTCTGGGACTAGTCTTATTGCAAACCTTTGCACTTTCTCTAGTTTCTTTACGTGCTTGGCTAGGTGTTGGTTCCAAACTGGTGCGGCATACTCCAATATGGGCCTAACATAGACGGTGTACAGGGTCCTGAACGATTCCTTATTAAGGTGTCGGAATGCTGTTCTGAGGTTTGCTAGGCGCCCATATGCTGCAGCAGTTATTTAGTTGATGTGCGCTTCAGATGTGCCTGGTGTTATACTCACCCCAAGATCTTTTTCCTTGAGCGAGGTTTGTAGTCTACGGCCCCCTAGACTGTACTCCGTCTTCAGTCTTCTTTGCCCTTCCCCAATCTTCATTACTTTGCACTTGGTAGAGTTGAACTTCAGGAGCCAATTGCTGGACAAGGTCTGCAGCCTGTCCAGATCCCTTTGTAGTTCGGCCTCGTTTTCGATCGAATGAATTCTTCTCATCAACTTCACGTCATCTGCAAACAGGGACACTGAGTCTATTCCTTCCGTTCATGTCGCTCACAAATACCAGAAACAGCACTGGTCCTAGGACTGACCCCTTTGGGACCCCGCTGGCCACGGGTTTGCCCACTCTGAAAACCTCGCCACGTACCATGACTCACTGCTGTCTTCCTGACAAGTATGCCCTGATTCATTGTAGTGCCTTCCCTGTTTTTCCCTGCTTGGTCCTCCAGCTTTTGCACTAATCTTTTGTGTGGAACTGTGTCAAAACGCCTTCTTGCAGTCCAAGAAAATGCAATCCACCCACCCCTCTCTCTCTTGTCTTACTGCTGTCACCATGTCATAGAACTCCAGTAGGTTTGTGAGAGAGGATTTCCCGTCCTTGAAACCATTTTGGCTGCTGTTGATGAGATCATTCCTTTCTAGGTGTTCCACTACTGTTCTCCTGATAATCTTCTCCATGACTTACTATACAAGTCAGTGACACTGGCCTGTAGTTTAGTGCTTCATGTCTGTCTCCCTTTTTAAAGAATGGGACTACATTTACTGTCTTCCTTGCCACAGGCAATCTCCCTGTTTCGATAGATGTATTGAATATTATTGTTAGGGGTACACATAGCGCCTCTGCTCCCTCTCTCAGTACCCATGGAGAGATGTTATCTGGCCCCATTGCCTTTGAGGTATCTAGCTCACTCAGAAGCCTCTTCACTTCTTTTTCGGTTGTGTGTACTGTGTCCAGCACTTGGTGGTGTGCCCCACCTCTCCGTCTTTCTGGAGCCCCTTCTGTCTCCTCTGTGAACACTTCTTTGAATCTTTTGTTGAGTTCCTCTCATACTTCACGGTCATTTCTTGTTTTCTCTCCTCCTTCTTTCCTTAGCCTGATTACCTGGTCCTTGATTGTTGTTTACCTCCTGATGTGGCTATATAACAGCTTCGGGTCAGATTTGGCTTTCACTGCTATGTCGTTTTCATATTGTCGTTGGGCCTCCCTTCTTATCTGTGCATATTCATTTCTGGCTCTACGACTGCTCTCCTTATTCTCCTGGGTCCTTTGCCTTCTATATTGCTTCCATTCCCTAGCACACTTGGTTTTTGCCTCCCTGTACCTTCGGGTGAACCATGGGCTCCCCCTGGCTTTTCATTATTCCTGTTACCCTGGGTAAAACCTCTCCTCAGCCTCCTTGACATTGTTGCTACATATTCCATTATCTCATTAACTGGCTTCCCTGCCAGTTCTCTGTCCCATTGAATCCCATTCAGGAAGTTCCTCATTCCCGTGTAGTCCCCTTTCTTGTAGTTTGGCTTCATTCGTCCTGGCCTTCCTGCTTCCCCTCCACTTGTAGCTCTACTGTGTATTCGAAGCTTAAAAACCACATGATCGCTGGCCCCAAGGGGTCTTTCATATGTGATGTCCTCAATATCTGGACTGCTCAAGGTGAATACTAGGTCCAGTCTTGATGGTTCATCCTCTCCTCTCTCTCTTGTAGTGTCCCTTACGTGTTGGTACATGAAGTTTTCCAGTACCACCCCCATCGTCTTAGCCCTTCATGTATCTTGGCCCCCATGTGGCTCTAAGTTCTCCCAATCGATGGTTAAAGTCACCCATGATCAGGAGCTTTGCCCTGTATGCATGAGTTCTTCTGGCCACTGCAGCCAGTGTGTCACCCATTGCTCTATTGCTCTCGTCATACTCTTGCCTTCGCCTTCTGCTGTTCTGTGGTGGGTTATACATTACTTCAATTACCACCTTCGGACCTCCAGAGTGAAGCATTCCCGCTATGTAGTTGCTTGTTTCTCCGCTGTCTCCTCTCTCCAGCTCATCAAAATTCAATTGGTTTTTGATCAGCAGTGCCACTATTCCACCCCCCCCCCCTGTTCCCTCTGTCTTTCCTCAGGATCTGGTATCCCATTGGAAAGATGGCTTCTGTTATCATACATGTAAGCTTGGTTTCTTTGAGAGCTATGATGTCCGGTGATGCTTCTTTGACTCTTTCGTGCCACTCCTCTCACTTATTTGTTATTCCATCAGCGTTTGTGTACCATACCTTCAGTTTCCTTTCCAACACTGTGGTTTGAGGGGCCTGTGAGGGTGGGAGACCTGGTAGCATACTGTGAGATTCTATAGCTGGGTGTTGGGTGGAAGCTGTGAGTATGGACTGTAGTTTGTGTTGGGATGGTGTGATAGGTTGTGAGGTTCTGAGGATAGTTCTGTGTGTGCTTGCCCTTGCTGCTCTGTCCTGCTCTGACTGACCACTGATGGTTCCATTCTTGTCTCCTTTCCTAGCTCCTTTCGCTTTTTTGTCCTCTCCCTCAGCTGCTGTCGTTTTGTTTTTGTTCTGTCTCTGGCTAGGAACACCCTCTTGTACTCTTCAGAGTACTTCAAACGTGGTTTCTCTTGGAGGATCCTGTTCCACACTGTTTCTGTCCTGAGAATCAGCTTGATCGGACGTTTTCTTCCCTTCAAGTAACCCCTATTATCTGAAAATTTACAATTTCGTCCATGTCTTCTTCACCTATTTCAGTGATGATTTTCTCAATCTCTTTTCTTTTTGCCTGTCGTCTTTCAGTGTGTGTCCTTTCCTCTCTTTCCCGAAGCCCATGGATAAACACTGATTTTGCCCTTTCCCCCTCCTATTGCCTCTCCCTCTGTAACTCCGGTTCCTGTCTGTACGTGGTCATTTTCTCCCTTGTTTTTTTCCAGTGGTTCTTGGTAGAATTGTTGTGCCTCGGCATTTGACCTATCACCCTCTCCATCTGCACCCAGCTGCTCTCCCCTTTCACTCATTGGCCCTTCTTGGCAGGCTGATATGACCTTAGCATAATTCATATCTCCTTCCTTCCTGTTTGGCCTCTCAGCTTCATATGCTGTGTCTTCTCTGGTCAATGCCTCTGTAACTTGCTTCAGCCTGTTTACCTCATCTTCTAGGACCCTTATCCTGGCTACTGCAGTTTCGACTTGTGCCTCCCAATTCTTCTTCTCCTTCTCCAACCTCTTTTCAAATTTCACAGAGAGCTCTGTCTCCATTTCTTCAGAAAATTCTCCTAATTTTCTCTCCACTCTTGATCCATCCTTTTCCACTGCTCCTCCATCCGCTCCTCCCTACCAGAACCATTCTCATCTGATCTCTGGTTCCTGTGAGTCCCACCATTTTTTCCTTTTTTTTCATTTTTCTTCTCTTTCTTCATTTTTTCTTTTTTTTTTAAATAGAAAAGAGTGAGAGAGAGAGAGAGAGAGAGAGAGAGAGAGAGAGAGAGAGAGAGAGAGAGAGAGAGAGAGAGAGAGAGAGAGAGAGAGAGAAAGAGAGAGAGAGAGAGAGAGAGAGAGAGAGAGAGAGAGAGAGAGAGAGAGAGAGAGAGGAGGAGAGAGAAAGAGAGAAGGGAAAGGTAGAAGGAAAGAGAGAGAGGGAGAGTGAGAAGGAAAAATGGGGGAGGAGAGAGAGGCGAGAGAGAGAGAGAGGGAAAGAGAAGGGAAAGGTAGGAGAGAAGGGGAGAGTGAGAAGGGAAAAGGGGGGGAGAGAGAGGTGAGGGAGAGAGAGAGTGGAGAGAGGGGAGAGAGAGAGGGGGCAGAGAGAAGGGAGAGAGAAGGGGAGAGGGGAGAGATAATGAGAGGGGGAGAGATGTTAGAGGGAAAAGAGAGAGATAGGTAAAGAGAGAGATAAGTAGAGAGAGACAGGTAGAGAGATGTGAAGGCTTACTCAGCCCTGTAACAACTTCAGACAGTATTACCCAGGCTGGCTCCTCCTCAGGAAAATTAATGAAAAGAAAAAGAAATAATAACAGACAAACTTAAACACTTTACTATATAGAAAATATAAAATATAAAACACTTAAATACGAAATATTAATCCTACATTAAAGAAAATGAAAAAGGAAAAATATAAATGATAACTGAATTCTACACTAATTTAAAACTTGGGTGTCTGGTGTTGGTGACACTGTTCTTGAAATCGTAGCCGTTGCTTATGATGGGGGATGGGGGTCGCAGGTGTTGGTTACAACCCACCGGTTCGTTCTTCACAGTATAGCCTTGAGTATTATATCTCGATGACAGGAAAGCAGGTTCTTTACCGCTGCAATGATGAGGGGTTACGTCCTGCAATTTCATACAGGTGCACAGGTAATTAAATACAAAAAGTGGAAGTCTCAGGACGTTAGTCCATCTCCATCAGTTCTACTCGTTGATTGACAGGTGACCCTCTCTGTCATCCAAGCTGAAAAGATAGACAGGTTACCCACTGCTTAATCTCCATGATAAGTACAATACCTAAAAGACGTGGTGATTATCACAACAGTCAACTTAGAGCAAGACTGAAAGGACTAAGTTTATTATTGGTCAAAAGTGAAGCTTTCAACCAATAAATCCACTAGAATACAAGGCAGGCATGTACTTACAGTAGTGCTGGGAGCTGTGAGTTTAGTGATTACTGTTTGGACCAGAGCCCCAAACGTCACCTTTCGGGATGGGGGAAGAAGGAGGGGAAGGGATAGTGGGAGCTACACTGACCCTACCTTAACAAGCAACCGGCAGTCAAACTATCACTTTCCGGGTGGGGGAAAAAGGCGGGAATAGCGGGAGCTAGACTGACCCTACCTTAACAAGCAGCCGCCAATCAAACTATCACTTTCCGGGAGGGGGAAAAAAAGGGGGGGGGAATAAAGGGAGCTTGACTTACCCTACCTTAATAAGTAGCCGGCAATGAAACTATTGTTACTATATACTCCCTCGCTACTCCTATCTATTGAACTTTTCCCTCACAAGAGAGATAGTTAGAGAGAGAGATAGAGAGAGAGAGAAGTAGAGAGAGGTAGAGAGATAGGTAGATAGAGAGAGAGAGAGAGAGAGAGAGAGAGAGACGTCAGTTAACAGGAAGGTGTGTGTGTGTGTGTGTGTGTATGTGTGTGTGTGTGTGTGTGTGTGTGTGTGTGTGTGTGTGTGTGTGTGTGTGTGTGTGTGTGTGTGTGTGTGTTTGTGTGTGTGTATGTGTGTATATTCACCTAATTGTACTCACCTAATTGTGGTTACAGGAGTCGAGAATTAGCTCCTGGCCCCACCTCTTCACTGACCGCTACTGGGTCCTCCCTCTCCCTGCTTTATCATACCTCGTCTAAAAACTATGTATAGTTCCTGCCTTCACTACATCGCTTGCCAGACTATTCCACTTCCTAACAACTCTATGACTAAAGAAATACTTTCTAACATCCCTTTGACTCATCTGAGTCATCAGCTTTCAATTGTGACCCCTTGTGTCTCTGTCCCATCTCTGGAACATCCTGTCTCTGTCCACCTTATCTATTCCACGCAGTATTTTGTATGTCGTTATCATGTCTCCCCTGACCCTCCTGTTCTCCAGTGTCGTCAGACTGATTTCCCTTAACCTTTCTTCATAGGACATTCCCCTTAGGTCTGGAACTAGCCTTGTTGCAAACCTTTGCACTTTCTCTAATTTCTTAACGTGTTTGACCAGGTGTGGGTTCCAAACTGGTGCTGCGTACTCCAGTATGGGCCTGACGTACACAGTGTATAAAGTCTTGAACGATTCCTTGCTGAGGTACCAGAACGCTATTCTCAGGTTTGCCAAGCGCCCATATACTGCAGCAGTTATCTGGTTAATGTGTGCTTCTGGCGATGTACTCTGTGTTATTCTCATTCCTAGGTCTTTCTCCTTGAGTGATGTTTGCAGTCTTTGGCCTCCTAGCCTATACTCTGCCCGCGGTCTTCTTTGCCGTTCTCTGATCTTCATGTCTTTGCATTTGGCGGAGTTAAATTCTAGGAGCCAGTTGCTGGACCACTCATCCAGTCTTTCCAGGTCTCCTTGTACACCTGCCTGGTCTGCGTCTGATTTAATTCTTCTCATTAACTTCACATCATCTTCAAATAGGGACACTTCTGAGTCTATCCCTTCCGTCATGTCGTTCACGTATACCAAGAATAGCACTGGTCCCAGGACTGACCCCTGTGGGACCCCGCTCATCACTGGCGCCCACTGTGATACCTCATCACGGACCTTGACTCGTTGTTGCCTCCCTGCTAGGTATTCTCTGATCCATTGCAGTGCCCTTCCTGTTATATGTGTCTGTTCCTCTAGTTTCTGTACTAATCTCTTGTGAGGAACTGTGCCGAAGGCTTTCTTGCAGTTCAAGAAAATGCAATCAACCCACCCCTCCCTCTCATTTCTTACTTCAGTTACCTCGTCATAAAACTCTAGTAGATTTGTGACACAGGATTTGCCTTCCATGAATCTGTGCTGGCTGTCGTTTATAATCTTATTCCACTTATTCCACTCCTATAATCTTATTCCACTTTGCATACTATACACGTCAGTGACACTGGTCTATAATTTAGTACTTCATTTCTGTCTCCTTTCTTAAAGATGGGGACTACATTTGCCTTCTTCCATACTTCAGGTAGTTGCCCAGTTACTAGGGAAGTGTTGAAGATTTTGGTTAGTGGCACAAGTAGTGTCTCTGCTCCCTTTCTAAGGACCCACGGAGAGATGTTGTCTGGTCCCACTGCCTTTGAAGTATCAAGGTCACTTAGGAGCTTCTCCACCTCCTCCTCAGTTGTATGTAATTCGTCCAGCACTTGTTGGTATATCCCTTGATGATGTACCCCACTGTTTTGTCTTCCCATTGTCCCTTCAGCCTCCATTGTAAATGCATCCTGAAATCTCATGTTGAGCTCCTCACATACCTCCTGGTCGTTTCTTGTGAGCTCCCCACCTTCTTTCCTCAGCCTGATTACCTGGTCCTTAACTGCTGTCTTCCTCCTGATGTGGCTGTAAAGTAGTTTTGGGACAGACTTGACTTTCGATGCTATGTCATTTTCATACTGTCGCTGGGCCTCCCTCCTTATCTGTGCATACTCGTTTCTGGCTCATCGACTAATCTCTTTCTTTTCCTGAGTCCTTTGCCTTCTGTACTTTTTCCATTCTCTAGAGCACTTAGTTTTTGCCTCCCTGCACCTTTGGGTAAACCAAGAACTCGCTTTGATCTTCCCATTGTTTCTGTTACCCCTGGGAACAAACCTGTCCTCAGCCTCCTTGGATTTTGTTGTTACGAAGTCCATCATTTAGTTTACTGATTTTCCTACCAACTCCTGTTCCCACTGAACCTCCTGCAGGAAGGTCCTCATTCTTGTGTAGTCTTCTCTTTAATAGTTTAGCTTTTCCCTTTTTACTCCAGTTACCCTCTCCACTTTTACCTCCACGATGTATTCAAAGCTCATAACCATGTGGTTACTAGCTCCAAAGGGCCTTTCATATGTGATGTGCTCAATGTCTGAGCTACTCAGAGTGAACACAAGTCCAGTCTTGCTGGTTCATCCTCCCCTCTATCTCTGGTAGTGTCCCTAACATGTTGGTGCATGAGATTTGCAAGCACCACATCCATCATCTTGGCTCTCCAGGTTTTGGGTCCCCCATGTGGCTCCAGGTTTTCCCAATCAATTTCTCTGTGATTGAAGTCGCCCATGACCAGTAACTTCGCTCTACTCGAGTTAGCCCTTCTTGTCACCTCGCTAGTGCGTCCACCATTACTCTGTTGCACTCATCATATTCCTCTCTTGGCCTCCTGCAGTTCTGTGGTGGGTTATACATCACTGCAATGACTACTCTGTTCCCCTGACTGAACTGTATATACTACGTAGTCCCTTTCTCCAAGTAAGAGTAAAGGTCTCACTGTCGGAGTGGCAGGCCGGGAAGGAAGATTAAAGCTCTCACTGTGTGGGTGGCAGGCCAGGAAGGAAGAGTAAAGCTCTCACTGAGGGAGTGGCAGGCCAGGAAGGAAGAGTAAAGCTCTCACTGTGGGGGTGGCAGGCCAGGAAGGAAGAGTAAAGCTCTTACTGTGGGGGTGGCAGGCAAGGAAGGAAGAGTAAAGCTCTCACTGAGAGGGTGGCAGGCCGGGAAGGAAGAGTAAAGCTCTCACTGAGGGGGTGGCAGGCCGGGAAGGAAGAGTAAAGCTCTCACTGAGGGGGTGGCAGGCCAGGAAAGAAGAGTAAAGCTCTCTCACTGAGGGAGTGGCAGGCAGGGAAGGAAGAGTAAAGCTCTCACTGTGGGGGTGGGAGGCCGGGGAGGAAAAGTAAATCTCTCACTGTGGGGATGGCACGCCGGAAAAGAAGAGTAAAGCTCTCATTGTGGGGGTGGCAGGCCGGGAAGTAAGAGTAGAGCTCTCACTTTGGGGGTGGCAGGCCGGGAAGGAAGAGTAAATCCCTCACTGTGGGGGTGGGAGGCCGGGGAGGAAAAGTAAATCTCTCACTGTGGGGATGGCACGCCGGAAAAGAAGAGTAAAGCTCTCATTGTGGGGGTGGCAAGCCGGGAAGTAAGAGTAGAGCTCTCACTTTGGGGGTGGCAGGCCGGGAAGGAAGAGTAGAGCTCTCACTGTGGGGGTGGCAGGCTGGGAATGAAGAGTAAAGCTCTCACAGTGGGGGTGGCAGGCCAGGAAGGAAGAGTAAAGCTCTCACTGTGGGGGTGGCAGGCTGCGAAGTAAGAGTAAAGCTCTCACTGTGGAGGTGGCAGGCCGGGAAGGATGAGTAAAGCTCTCACTGTTGGGGTGGCAGGCCTGGAATTAAGAGTAAAGCTCTCTCTGTGGGGATGACAAGCCATAAAGGAAGAGTAAATGTCTCACTGTTTGTGTGGCAGGCCGGGAAGGAAGAGTAAAGCTCTCACTGTTGGGGTGGCAGGCCGGGAAGGAAGAGTAAAGCTCTCACTGTTGGGGTGACAGGCCGGGAAGTAAAAGTAAAGCTCTCACTGTGGGGGTGGCAGGCTGGGAAGGAAGAGTAAAGCTCTCACTGTGGGGGATGGCAGGCTGGGAATGAAAAGTAAAGCTCTCACTGTGGGGGTGGCAGGCTGGGAAGGAAAAGAAATCTCTCACTGTGAGGTGGCAGCCTGGGAAGGAAGAATAAAGCTCTCACTGTTGGGGTGGCAGGCCGGGAAGGAAGAGTAAAGCTCTCACTGTTGGGGTGGCAGGCTGGGAAGGAAGAATAAAGCTCTCACTGTGGGGGTTACAGGTCGGTAAGGAAGAGTAAAACTCTCACTGTTGGGGTGGCAGGCTGGGAAGTAAGAGTAAAGCTCTCACTGTTGGGGTGGCAGGCCGGGAAGGAAGAGTAAAGCTCTCACTGAAGGGGTGGCAAGCCGAGAAGGAAGAGTAAAGCTCTCAGTGTTGGGGTGGCAGGCCGGGAAGGAAGAGTAAAGCTCTCACTGTTGGGGTGGCAGGACGGGAAGAAAGAGCAAAGCTCTCACTGAGGGGGTGGCAGGCCGGGAAGGAAGGGTAAAGCTCTCATTGTTGGGGTGGCAGGACGGGAAGAAAGAGCAAAGCTCTCACTGAGGGGGTGGTAGGCCGGGGAGGAAGAGTAAAGCTCTCACTGAGGGGGTGGCAGACCGGTAAGGAAGAGTAAAGCTCTCATTGTTGGGGTGGCAGGACGGGAAGAAAGAGCAAAGCTCTCACTGAGGGGGTGGCAGGCCGGGAAGGAAGGGTAAAGCTCTCACTGACTGGGAGGCAGGCCGGTAAGGAAGAGTAAAGCTCTCACTGTTGGGGTGGCAGGCCGGGAAGGAAGAGTAAAGCTCTCACTGTAGGGTGGCAGGCCGGGAAGGAAGAGTAAAGCTCTCACTGAGGGGGTGGCAGGCCGTGGAGGAAGAGTAAAGCTCTCACTGAGGAGGTGGCAGGCCGGTAAGGAAGAGTAAAGCTCTCACTGTTGGGGTGGCAGGCCGGGAAGGAAGAGCAAAACTCTCACTGAGGGGGTGGCAGGCCGGTAAGGAAGAGTAAAGCTCTCACTGTTGGGGTGGCAGGCCGGTAAGGAAGAGTAAATCTCTCACTGTGGGGGTGGCAAGGCCGTGGAGAAGAGTAAATCTCTAACTGTGGAGGTGGTAGGCCGGGAAGGAAGAGTAAAGCTCTCACTGTGGGGGTGGCAGGTCGAGAAGGAAGAGTAAATCTCTCACTGTGGGGGTGGCAGGCCATGAAGGAAGAGTAAATCTCTCACTGTGGGGGTGGCAGGCCATGAAGGAAGAGTAAATCTCTCACTGTGGGGGTGGCAGGCCATGAAGGTAGAGTAAAACTCTCACTGTGGGGGCGGCAGGCCAGGAAGGTAGAGTAAAGCTCTCACTGTGGGTACGGCAGGCCGGGATGGAAGAGTAAAGCTCTCACTGTCGGGGTGGCAGGCCGGGAAGGAAGAGTAAAGCTCTCACTGTCGGGGTGGCAGGCCGGGAAGGAAGAGTAAAGCTCTCACTGTGGGGGTGGCAGGCCGGGAAGGAAGAGTAAAGCTCTCACTGTCGGGGTGGCAGGCCGGGAAGGAAGAGTAAAGCTCTCACTGTGGGGTGGCAGGCCGGGAAGGAAGAGTAAAGCTCTCACTGTCAGGGTGGCAGGCCGGGAAGGAAGAGTAAAGCTCTCACTGTGGGGGTGGCAGGCCGGGAAGGAAGAGTAAAGCTCTCACTGTCGGGGTGGCCGGCCGGGAAGGAAGAGTAAAGCTCTCACTGTCGGGGTGGCAGGCCGGGAAGGAAGAGTAAAGCTCTCACTGTGGGGGTGGCAGGCCGGGAAGGAAGAGTAAAGCTCTCACTGTCGGGGTGGCAGGCCGGGAAGGAAGAGTAAAGCTCTCACTGTGGGGTGGCAGGCCGGGAAGGAAGAGTAAAGCTCTCACTGTGGGGGTGGCAGGCCGGGAAGGAAGAGTAAGCTCTCACTGTCGGGGTGGCAGGCCGGGAAGGAAAGAGTAAAGCTCTCACTGTGGGGTGGCAGGCCGGGAAGGAAGAGTAAAGCTCTCACTGTCAGGGTGGCAGGCCGGGAAGGAAGAGTAAAGCTCTCACTGTGGGGGTGGCAGGCCGGGAAGGAAGAGTAAAGCTCTCACTGTCGGGGTGGCAGGCCGGGAAGGAAGAGTAAAGCTCTCACTGTCGGGGTGGCAGGCCGGGAAGGAGAGTAAAGCTCTCACTGTGGGGGTGGCAGGCCGGGAAGGAAGAGTAAAGCTCTCACTGTCGGGGTGGCAGGCCGGGAAGGAAGAGTAAAGCTCTCACTGTTAGGGTGGCAGGCCGGGAAGGAAGAGTAAAGCTCTCACTGTCGGGGTGGCAGGCCGGGAAGGAAGAGTAAAGCTCTCACTGTGGGGGTGGCAGGCCGGGAAGGAAGAGTAAAGCTCTCACTGTCAGGGTGGCAGGCCGGGAAGGAAGAGTAAAGCTCTCACTGTGGTGGTGGCAGGCCGGGAAGGAAGAGTAAAGCTCTCTCTGTTGGGGTGGCAGGCCGGGAAGGAAGAGTAAAGCTCTCACTGTAGGGTGGCAGACCGGGAAGGAAGAGTAAAGCTCTTACTGTCGGTGTGGCAGGCCGGGAAGGAAGAGTAAAGCTCTCACTGTCGGGGTGGCAGCCGGGAAGGAATGAGTAAAGCTCTTACTGTCGGTGTGGCAGGCCGGGAAGGAAGAGTAAAGCTCTTACTGTCGGTGTGGCAGGCCGGGAAGGAAGAGTAAAGCTCTTACTGTCGGTGTGGCAGGCCGGGAAGGAAGAGTAAAGCTCTTACTGTCGGTGTGGCAGGCCGGGAAGGAAGAGTAAAGCTCTTACTGTCGGTGTGGCAGGCCGGGAAGGAAGAGTAAAGCTCTCACTGTAGGGTGGCAGGCCGGGAAGGAAGAGTAAAGCTCTCACTGTAGGGTGGCAGGCCGGGAAGGAAGAGTAAAGCTCTTACTGTCGGTGTGGCAGGACGGGAAGGAAGAGTAAAGCTCTCACTGTGGGGGTGGCAGACCGGGAAGGAATGATGTCTTCACCCACATATCACTTAATGTTTCATGTTTGTTTATTATGCTCGCAGTTGGTATCAACAAGAAGTAATAAATAGGAGCCACAGTTATGTTAATTTATTACAAAATATATAAGATATCCAATGTGCTGACAATACTGTGAAGGTGGTACAGGAGACGTGCCAGTGACTCGGCTGACACACTTCTTCCACTATAACACACCTAAGTATCACTGATTTGGCTAATATTCAGTGGCATGAAGTACTGCCTAGCATCTACTGGTGTGTTGGAGGAGGCCAAGTGTCTCTGAACAGTTTCCTTTCTTGCCAATAGTCGTAGTTTAACAATAACTAATATTGTTTGCAGACAAAACACATGTCATCCCAAGACCCCCTTCTCTTTCCCCTCTGTTTTTCCTCTCTCTGTCTCTCTGTCTCTCTGTCTCTCTCTCTCTCTCTGTCTGTCTGTCTGTCTGTCTCTCTCTCTCTCTGTCTGTATAGTCCTTGTGGCTTAGCGCTTCTTTTTGATTATAATAATAATAATAATCTTCTCTCTCTCTCTCTCTCTCTTCTCTCTCTCTCTCTCTCTCTCTCTCTCTCTCTCTCTCTCTCTCTCTCTCTCTCTCTCTCTCTCACACACACTCTTTCTCTTTTAATACAGGCTTTTACAAGGTCAGGTTTACAGTTCCTAAATTTATTTACAAGCTAAGAGCTGTTACCTACATCAGCTCATTTGAAACCTTTTTTGTTTTGTTAGGTGATACACAGATAGGGAACAGGATGAAGTTCGAGCCATATGTAAGCCAGCGATTTTATTTCATCAACTGATTTTATTTTGCTGATATCGTTATGCTGTACGAACATGTTCCAAACTTGAGTCATCCTGGAAATAAATGATCTCAGATGAAGTGATGTTCTGGAGAAGGGTACAGTCAGAGTGCAATTACTGCTTGCTGCCAATCTTGTAATGTAGGAGCTCACCTCTCTCTGTCTTCGGAGTGGAGCCAAATGTGGTACCTTGACAGTGTTGGCCGTGTATGTAACAGTAAGGCCACCCAGATCTCTCCTATGTTGAAGACTCTGGTGAAATGATAGATTTGTCCAATATGGGTCCAGACTAGAGATGAGTCGTCTTGCTCTTTTCCCTAGTCTGTCAAAGAGTCGCAGATGAGAGGTGATCATGCATTCCAAAAACTTAGAGCCTACTTGTACCTTGTATAAACTCTCACAACCTTTACTGTTAAGCAGTTGTAAGATACGTCTAAGTGCTGTAAGCTTCCTGGCCACTTTGTTTGCAAGATTTACAGCGTGAACCTTCATAGTCAGTTTGGAGTCAAATTTCACCACAAGTATATTAACTTCATCCTTGGGAACCAAAACTCTCCCATTCATTCTTACCACTGCTCCAGCATTACCATCATGGTACCTAACGACCTTCACCACATTGTTTTTCAGGAGCAAATGTGGCCGGCCATCATTATCCCCAGGCTGATAGCTGGTGATTGATGCAACGTAGAGCATCTGACGTTTGCTCTCTTGCATATTTAAATATCACAGTAGAGTCGTCTTCATATGCATGGATTTTGAGATGAGTTGAGAAAGGTTATTGAAGCAGACATTCATTAACAATGGCCCATGCACACTTCCCTGTGCAACACTTGCACCAGTACTTCTTTGTTCACCCTGTACCACTGAGAATTAAATGAGAAATTTAACCTTCAAGGTAGTCACTGAGGAGGGAAAGTGCAGAGCCGGCGATTCTTAATGCATGCACTATTACCAAGATTCCCTGGTGCAATATTCGGTCGAAAGCTCCAACTGTGTACGGTGCTACTACACAGCTGACCTTGGACTCATCCAGTGATTAGTGCCACTTAGTGGAGAGTTTTAACAACAGATCATCAGCAGACCAGCCTATTCTGAACCGTATTGACGGTCACAAAGAAGTGAGTGGTAGTCAAAAAACGCTGTCATCTGCCGTAAGATTATTTGTCTCAAGAATCTTGCCAGTGATTGGCAGGAGTGACACTGGTCTGTAGTTGCTGATTTCTGCTCTGCTCTTCTTTTTTGTTAACAGGGACTACATTTGCCTCTTTCCACACAAGTCATTCACACTGTGCTAGGCAGTGCTGATAGATGAGAGTTACAAATGATGCTAGCTGTTCTGCACATCTACTCAACAATCTTGGGCTCAACTTATCTGGACCCACAGCCTTTTCTTGGTCCAGCGATTTAAGAAGGTACACTTCATTATGACACAGTTCTTGAGGCTAGCCAAGGATCAGGAACTTGCCTCTTCGCAGCAAAGTGTTCGGCATAATGGTCAGCTTTCTCCTGACTGCTAGTAGAGATGGTCCCATCCTGCTGATTTAGAGGTGTAATAATTTCATCAGGCTAATAACTTTGTCGGTCCTTGACCAGGATTCCTATTTCCTGCACCTCTTGTGTTTCGCTGTTGATTTATATTTCTCTGTAGGTTCTACTGCTGGAAAGCCTGGGGAGAATTTTCCTGGGGGCTGTGTGACGGTAGGTGATTATGAATGTAGGTGGTTGCCTCTTTCTCTTCCACATCCTCTTCCATGCTCTTGTCCAGTTCTACCTGGAGTCTACCTGGAGGTTATTCCGGGGATCAACGCTCCCGCAGCCCTGTCCACGACCAGGCCTCGCGGTGGATCAGGGTCTGATCAACCAGGGTTTTACCGCCAGCCGCACGCAGTCCAACGTACGAACCACAGACCGGCTGATCCGGCACTGACTTTAGGTATCTGTCCAGCTCTCTCTTGAAGGCAGCCAGGGGGTTATTGGTAAAATTCCCTTATGCTTGGTGGGAGGCTGTTGAACAGTCTTTGGCCCCGAACACTTATGGTGTTTTCTCTTAGTGTACCAATAGCGCCCCTACTTTTAATTGGGGGTATTTTGCCAGATATATCATTGTTGTTTGTGCTTTGGTACAGCACTTGTTTAGGTGCATTGTCGGTCACCTGATTATTAACTGCACGAATTTCTGTTGAAAAAGAATCTGACTCGGTATCAACAGATGGACCACTGCTGCCAGGTGTGCCGGCAGGTGTTGGAACGGTGATGCCAGGTGTACTGTCAGGTGTAGGAGAGCTGACAGATCCAAGGCTTCCTTCGTTGCTGTGCAGTTGACCTGTTCTCCCTACGGTGGTCAAAGAAGCTGTATTATATTTTTCGGATGCAGTGTTTTGAGGTTTGTCCATCTGTGGAGCCCTATTGCTGACAGAATTACTACAAGTATTTGTTGCTGGGTTAATCTCACTGTGAATCTTCCAGACCTCGTCAAGAGTATCAGCATTAGCATCTTCTATCACTTAATGTAGATTTGTTCTGGACTTAAGAAACATCTTGGAGCAACTCTAATGATTTAAGTAGCTCATGAAATGATTCTCGTTGGATTATTTAACTTGCAACTTTATAACACAGCCTAATATGGCAGTTTTGGATATTTGTGTGGAGTCCCTGAGGTACCTCTGAACTTTCCTTTTGTGTCTTCAGGCTCGTTTCTCGCGATTATGTCACAGGTCCCTAGATATTTTTCAAGCTCCTGAGATGATCCACCTGGCTATAACGAAATACTTCTGTCATGCAGTCTGTGTAGCAGTAGTTGGAACACCTGGGTTCCTTACATTTAAGAAGTGGGAGGTCTCTTGTGGTGAATTCTCAGACACTGAAATAGCCTTTGAGACAATATCCAGATAGTGAAGAGATTCTTGCTATTTGCAATGTGAAGTCATTACAAAGAAAAGAGCTTGCATGATTACAATAAAGTTTCTCTCTCTTTTTTTTTACACAGGGTTTGACAAGGTTAAGGATCCCTAGCTTTATTGACAAGGTATTTACAGGTTAAGGATTCCTAACTTTATTGACAAGCTAAGAGCTGTTACCTACATCAGCTCATTTGAAAGCATTTTTATTGTTATGAGACATACAAGTAGGGAACAGGATGAAGTTGGAGCCATCTGTGGGCCAGCATTTTCATTTGATCAACTGACTTTATCTCGTTGACATCATTATGCTGTACGAATGTGTTCCATACTCGAGTCATCCTGGGTATGTATGATCTCAGATGGAGTGATGTTCTGGAGAAGGGTACAGCCAGAGTGAAGTTGCTGCTCTCTCTCTCTCTTTTCTCTCTCTCTCTCTCTCTCTCTCTCTCTCTCTCTCTCTCTCTCTCTATCTGACCATGCGTTCGGGTGGCACATTTGCATAATCATTGGCTGCTCCTGTTAATATGGCCTACACACAAACAATGTCCACTTTTATTAAACACTTTCCAACCAGCTGCACGCGCTCTGTATCCCCATTCCCTTCCCTCTTACGTCTTGCCACCTCTCTTACATCCAACATTGGTAACTCTCCAATCTTTCTTGTGTCATTTCCCCCCTATTTACAAACCAATTTTTCACTTTTCTTCATCCTCTTAAAAGCTATTCCAATATTTTTTTTCATATTCACAATATATTTCTCACTCTTCTCTATACTCTTTACCTTTCCTCATATTTTTCAGTCATCATCCTTTCATCCCATTCCTTACTCTACCCTTCCCCCAACCTTTTATTAACCTTCATCCTACATACAACCCTTTCTCTACCATTAGTAATCCTCCTCATTTCCTTAATTCTATCATTCGTTCCTCACCCTCCACTTTCAGTTTCCCTTCCTAGTCTTTAAAACATTCCAAAATGTGGCAAGTAGCTTATTAGTGAGAGATAGAAAGAGTATTTGATTAACAATTTTAACGTAATTAGTTTGATTGTCACTCGAGGCGACGTTATAAGCTATTTCCTAAAAACACTTGTTCAGTTGGGTGTTAGCCGTCTCGTTTGGTTTGTAATAATCAAACTTGAATAAGAAATTACACTTCTGCTTAAAGCCAGACCGTGTGTAAAAACATCAGTATTGCTAGAAGTTACATCCTGTAGAAGCAACTTTAATAATGTTAGATGACAGATTTTAAGTAAGAATGCACTGTTATGTTGGGAGTTGTATGATGTGCTGGAAACTCCTGTTCTCCTGGAACTGGAGTTACAGAATTGCTGGAAGTTATATCCTTGTGTAAGAACCTCTAGTACTGCTGGAAGTCGTGTCTTGCGTAAGAACCTCTAGTTCTGCCGGAAGTCGTGTCTTGTGTAAGAACCTCTAGTACTGCTGGAAGTCGTGTCTTGTGTAAGAACCTCCAGTATTGCTGGAAGTCGTGTCTTGCGTAAGAACCTCTAGTATACTACGGGAAGTCGTGTCAAGTGTAAGAACCTCTAGTAATGCTCGAAGTCGTGCGTTATGTAAGAACCTCTAGTTCTGCCATAAGTCGCGTCTTCTGTAAGAACCTCTAGTTCTGCTGGCAGTCGTGTCTTGTGTAAGAACCTCAAGTATTATTGGAAGTCGTGTGTTATGTAAGAACCTCTAGTTCTGCTGTAAGTCGTGTCTTGTGTAAGAACCTCTAGTATTGCTGAAAGTCGTGTTTTGTGTAAGAACCTCAAGTGCTGCTGAAAGTCGTTGAACGTAAGAACTCTATTACTGCTGGAAGTCGGGTCTGCGTAAGAACCTCAAGTACTGCTGAAAGTCGTTGAATATAAGAACTCTATTACTGATTGCGGGAATTTTGAGAAGGGTGTTTAAATTTTTGTGGGGATCAAGTTGTGATTGGTTAAGAAGAGAGGTTGTTATGCTACCGGTGTGTCAGGGTGGGTTGGGATTGTTGGATCTAAGATGGAGGGCTAAATGGGTGTTCCTTAAATGGGAGGAATTGCGTGTGGGCGTGATGGCGGGAAATATAGAACAGATATACATGAGGTTGAAGAAGTGGTATGGAGGCGTTGAATTGATGGAATGTGAAATTGTTCTACGGGCCTTGTTGTTTGTTAGGGAACGGAGAAACATTCGAATACGGGTTTTGTGTAGGTTACTGTTGGGTAAGTGCGTTGCCCCTGTTGAGGGTTTGTTCCCCATGTACTCATGGAGCAACATTTGGAATAGATTTAGCAAGCTGAAATTATTGCCTAGGGTGCATGACGTTATGTTTCGTTTTTTGCACGGTATCTTACCATCAGGGGCCATACTAAGAACCAGGAGTGTAGTAGAGGGAGGGGCTGTGGTTTTTGTGGAGGGGACGACACGGCGTTCCATGTAGTTTATTTTTGTGAAGTGTTAGAAGACGTCAGGGGTTGGTTAGGTAGGTTGGTACAGAGGGTGGGAGGGAAGGGGGTGGCGGTTCTGCGAGCTTTAAGTCTTGACATGGATGGTTTAGAAGAGGACGTCATAAGAGCTTTAGATTACATCATGGTGGATTATATCTACATATCGTGGGTGATGAGGGGGAAAGGGATTAGTGAGGTGCGATAACGTTTTATCGTACGACGTGTCGTAACCGGGAGTTGTACGGGAAGAGGTGGGATCAGGTAGTTTCGGAAGGATATAGGAGGCTAACGTTAAAAATTCTCGTGAACCTGTGAATGAATATGAATGAACGAAGGGTAAGGTTCTTTTTATTTATAGGATTTAAACTGGTTGAGTGTTAATCAGTGGGCAATAGCAGGCTCGTCTCCTGGAGGGGGGGCATGAGAGTGTGGTGAATGTTGGTATGGATTGTGTTTCCTGGTTGTCATGGATGTGTGGTTGTGGAGCTTTGAGAGCTCCTTGATACTTATTGTTACTTTTGTGTAATGAATGAAAGAGCAACCCCGAAGGTTTTGTCATGTATTTGGAGGTGTTCCTGTCTTGTAATGACCCGATTCTTGAGTCATAAGCTTTTAATGGTATATGTAATTGGTTATGTTTATTATCGGTTATGAGGTCTTGATATGTGTTTGATTTTTGTAGATTAAAATATTTTTATATACTGTTTTGTTTGTGAACATGTATGCATATGTATGGGTTTTCCTTTTTTTGTGAAATCAGTTTTTTTTGTGTGTTACTCTTTAAATATCGTTCTGAGCCTTTGTTAAATGGTAGGCCCCAGTACATTCCTAATATGGGTATGTTAATGTTGTTTTAAAGTTATATATGATAGGTTAGTACTGTGTTACTGGTAGTTGTTTTGAGACGTTTTGTTGTAAGTTTTTGCTTTATGTATTGCCATTTTATCAGAGAGGTTATGCAGCCATTGGTTCTGAAAATTTTATGCTATTATCTTTTTATGTTTATTTATATTCTGGAATTATGTACTGCTGTACTGTTTTTAAATAAAATATAAAAAAAATCTTCCGTCTGTCCTCCCACCTTGCAAGGCTCAGCTCATCAACGCTCATCATTAGGCGTAGCATAATTCATGCCTGATACATGGGTACGGTGGCTCTCAATCCTCGCCTCAGCTGTCAGTCTCACCATAATCCCCAGGGCTCCTCCCCAGCCTGTAATTCTTTGCACCTGCGTTCTCTGTGGGTCACTGCCAGCCACCCACAGAGTCGGCTAAATGAAGCCAAGTTTAACACCCTTGACAGCACCCTTAATTATGTCAGTGTCTAGCCAGACAAGAATTGAATCGCTCTGAAGAACAGGGTGAGTATGTTTATCTTTGCATAAGGTGGTGCAGGACGCTACTGGTAAAGGGGATGTCACCTGTGTTGTCACCTGAGGTAGGGGATACTGCAAGTGATGCAACTGCTGCATGATGTCACCTGTGTTGTCACCTAAGGTAGGGGATACTGCAAGTGATGCAACTGCTGCATGATGTCACCTGCGTTGTCACCTGAGGTAGGGGATACTGCAAGTGATGCAACTGCTGCATGATTCACCTGTTTTTGTCACCTAAAGGTGGGGATACTGCAAGGATGCAACTGCTGCATGATGTCACCTGTGTTGTCACCTAAGGTAGGGGATACTGCAAGTGATGCAATATGCATGATCCACCTGTGTTGTCACTGAGGTAGGGGATATGCAAGTGATGTAACTGCTGCATGATGTCACCTGTGTTGTCACCTGAGGTAGGGGATACTGCAAGTGATGTAACTGCTGCATGATGTCACCTGTGTTGTCACCTGAGGTAGGGGATACTGCAAGTGATGTAACTGCTGCATTGTCCTCAAACTGATGAACATGTCTGTCTCTCTGTCTCGGCCACTTCAGCACCTTGTCTCTCTGTCTCAGCCACTTCAGCACCTTGTCTCTCTGCTCGGCCACTTCAACACCTGTCTCTCTGTCTCGGCACTTCAGCACCTTGTCTCTGCCTCGGCCACTTCAGCACCTTGTCTCTCTGCCTCGGCCACTTCAGCACCTTGTCTCTCTGCCTCGGCCACTTCAGCACCTTGTCTCTTCCTCGGCCACTTCAGCACCTTGTCTCTGCCTCGGCCACTTCAGCACCTTGTCTCTGCCTCGGCCACTTCAGCACCTTGTCTTTCTTTCCTCGGCCCCTTCAAACACCTTGTCTCTCTGTCTCGGCCACTTCAGCACCTTGTTTTTCTGTCTCGGCCACTTCAGCACCTTGTCTCTGCCTCGGCCACTTTAGCACCTTGTTTCTCTGCCTCGGCCACTTCAGCACCTTGTTTCTCTGCCTCGGCCACTTCAGCACCTTGTTTCTCTGTCTCATCCACTTCAGCACCTTGTTTCTCTGCCTCGGCCACTTCAGCACCTTGTCCCTCTGCCTCGGCCACTTCAGCACCTTGTCTCTCTGCCTCGGCCACTTTAGCACCTTGTCTCTCTTCCTGGGCCACTTCAGCATCTCGTCTCTCTGCTTCGACCACTTCAGCACCTTGTCTCTCTGCTTCGGCCACTTCTACACCTTGTCTCTCTGCCTCGGCCACTTCAGCACCTTGTCTCTGCCTCGGCCACTTCAGCACCTTGTCTCTGCCTCGGCCACTTCAGCACCTTGTCTCTCTGCCTCGGCCACTTCAGCACCTTGTCTCTCTGCCTCGGCCACTTCAGCACCTTGTCTCTCTGCCTCGGCACTTCAGCACCTTGTCTCTCTGCCTCGCCACTTTAGCACCTTGTCTCTCTGCCTCGGCCACTTCAGCACCTTGTCTCTCTGCCTCGGCCACTTCAGCACCTTGTCTCTCTTTCCCCGGCCACTTCAGCACCTTGTCCCCTGCTCGGCCACTTTAGCACCCTTGTCTCTCTGCCCCGGCCACTTCAGCACCTTGTCTCGCCTCGGCCACTTCAGCACCTTGTCTCTCTGCCTCGGCCACTTCAGCACCTTGTCTCTCTGCCTCGGCCACTTCAGCACCTTGTCTCTGCCTCGGCCACTTCAGCACCTTGTCTCTCTGTCTCTGCAATTTCAAAATGTTCTGTCTCTTCTTCAGGCACCTTAACACCATGTCTCCAGGAGAGACACCAGTTTAAGCCGCATCTGCTTCCTAAACAATGGCTTCCCTGTGACTTTTCCAGTATCACTCTTTGAAAAAACTGTTATATCATATATCAAACTGTTAGTAATAAAATAGAAACAATAAATTTAACATTTAAATCTAATCACTTATTTACGAAACACAGAAATACGATAACATACAATAGGTTTACTATTGCCTTTGTTTATTTACATAATTCTTGTTTAAGCTCGGTAACGCTTATTTTTCTTTCCACTTTTTTCAGTGTTCTTTGTCGCACTGTATCTTTCTTTTTAATGTCAGTGATATATTATCGTTCACATGTCTAACACTTAATAATGGTGAATCTTACTCCTGACAGACAGTGAACACAGAACACTGTAAGAATTAATAGAGATTATAATGAGTGATGTATAGTCAACCACCACCAGGATTGTGATGCACATATTGGAATCAGTGACAGAGAAAGAAAGAAAATCCTAAGTTAAACTGAAAGTAATTGAAAATTTCACTGGAGAATGACTGAGATATTTGAAACCTCCCAAGAAGACCAGAAACACAAGAGCGAAGCTTGTGCAAGCGGATGTAAGAATTTTCTGAGCCAACGTGTGAAGGGAAACAACATGAGTGTAGGAGATGAACCGTAAGACTTTATTGGTTCCCTACTAAATGAAAACAGCTTGCCTGAAATTTTTTTCTAAGACTCAATAGAAAATAACGATCAGGTAGTACTAAATTTTGTGTAGCTGCAGGGCCCTATTTCCCATTGTTTTTG
>NC_069406.1:8139691-8199900 GCF_026875155.1 Cherax quadricarinatus | reverse complement strand
GCTCCTGTCGGGGGGGCAGGACGGGAAGGAAGAGTAAAGCTCTCACTGTGGGGGTGGCAGACCGGGAAGGAATGATGTCTTCACCACTATCACTTAATGTTTCATGTTTGTTTATTATGCTCGCAGTTGGTATCAACAAGAAGTAATAAATAGGAGCCACAGTTATGTTAATTTATTACAAATATATAAGATATCCAATGTGCTGACAATACTGTGAGGTGGTACAGGAGACGTGCCAGTGACTCGGCTGACACACTTCTTCCACTATAACACACCTAAGTATCACTGATTTGGCTAATATTCAGTGGCATGAAGTACTGCCTAGCATCTACTGGTGTGTTGGAGGAGGCCAAGTGTCTCTGAACAGTTTCCTTTCTTGCCAATAGTGTAGTTTAACAATAACTAATATTGTTTGCAGACAAAACACATGTCATCCCAAGACCCCTTCTCTTTCCCCTCTGTTTTCCTCTCTGTCTCTCTGTCTCTCTGTCTCTCTCTCTCTCTCTGTCTGTCGTCTGTCTGTCTCTCTCTCTCTCTGTCTGTATAGTCCTTGTGCTTAGCTTCTTTTTGATTATAAGTAATAATAAATCTCTCTCTTCTCTCTCTCTCTCTTCTCTCTCTCCTCTCTCTCTCTCTCTCTCTCTCTCTCTCTCTCTCTCTCTCTCTCTCTCTCTCTACACACACACTCTTTCTCTTTTAATACAGGCTTTTACAAGGTCAGGTTTACAGTTCCTAATTTATTTACAAGCTAAGAGCTGTTACCTACATCAGCTCATTTGAAACCTTTTTTGTTTTGTTAGGTGATACACAGATAGGGAACAGGATGAAGTTCGAGCCATATGTAAGCCAGCGATTTTATTTCATCAACTGATTTATTTTGCTGATATCGTTATGCTGTACGAACATGTTCCAAACTTGAGTCATCCTGGAAATAAATGATCTCAGATGAAGTGATGTTCTGGAGAAGGGTACAGTCAGAGTGCAATTACTGCTTGCTGCCAATCTTGTAATGTAGGAGCTCCACCTCTCTGTCTTCGGAGTGGAGCCAAATGTGGTACCTTGACAGTGTTGGCCGTGTATGTAACAGTAAGGCCACCAGATCTCTCCTTGTTGAAGACTCTGGTGAAATGATAGATTTGTCCAATATGGGTCCAGACTAGAGATGAGTCGTCTTGCTCTTTTCCTAGTCTGTCAAAGAGTCGCAGATGAGAGGTGATCATGCATTCCAAAAACTTAGAGCCTACTTGTACCTTGTATAAACTCTCACAACCTTTACTGTTAAGCAGTTGTAAGATACGTCTAAGTGCTGTAAGCTTCCTGGCCACTTTGTTTGCAAGATTTACAGCGTGAACCTTCATAGTCAGTTTGGAGTCAATTTCACACAAGTATATTAACTTCATCCTTGGGAACCAAAACTCTCCCATTCATTCTTACCACTGCTCCAGCATTACCATCATGGTACCTAACGACCTTCACCACATGTGTTTTCTCAGGAGCAAATGTGGCCGGCCATCATTATCCCCAGGCTGATAGCTGGTGATTGATGCAACGTAGAGCATCTGACGTTTGCTCTCTTGCATATTTAAATATCACAGTAGAGTCGTCTTCATATGCATGGATTTTGAGATGAGTTGAGAAAGGTTATTGAAGCAGACATTCATTAACAATGGCCCATGCACACTTCCCTGTGCAACACTTGCACCAGTACTTCTTTGTTCACCCTGTACCACTGAGAATTATAATGAGAAATCAACCTTCAAGGTAGTCACTGAGGAGGGAAAGTGCAGAGCCGGCGATTCTTAATGCATGCACTATTACCAAGATTCCCTGGTGCAATATTCGGTCGAAAGCTCCAACTGTGTACGGTGCTACTACACAGCTGACCTTGGACTCATCCAGTGATTAGTGCCACTTAGTGGAGAGTTTTAACAACAGATCATCAGCAGACCAGCCTATTCTGAAACCGTATTGACGGTCACAAAGAAGTGAGTGGTAGTCAAAAAACGCTGTCATCTGCCGTAAGATTATTGTCTCAAGAATCTTGCCAGTGATTGGCAGGAGTGACACTGGTCTGTAGTTGCTGATTTCTGCTCTGCTCTTCTTTTTTGTTAACAGGGACTACATTTGCCTCTTTCCACACAAGTCATTCACACTGTGCTAGGCAGTGCTGATAGATGAGAGTTACAAATGATGCTAGCTGTTCTGCACATCTACTCAACAATCTTGGGCTCAACTTATCTGGACCCACAGCCTTTCTTGGTCCAGCGATTTAAGAAGGTACACTTCATTATGACACAGTTCTTGAGGCTAGCCAAGGATCAGGAACTTGCCTCTTCGCAGCAAAGTGTTCGGCATAATGGTCAGCTTTCTCCTGACTGCTAGTAGAGATGGTCCCATCCTGCTGATTTAGAGGTGTAATAATTTCATCAGGCTAATAACTTTGTCGGTCCTTGACCAGGATTCCTATTCCTGCACCTCTTGTGTTTCGCTGTTGATTTATATTTCTCTGTAGGTTCTACTGCTGGAAAGCCTGGGGAGAATTTTCCTGGGACTGTGTGACGGTAGGTGATATGAATGTAGGTGGTTGCCTCTTTCTCTTCCACATCCTCTTCCATGCTCTTGTCCAGTTCTACCTGGAGTCTACCTGGAGGTTATTCCGGGGATCAACGCTCCCGCAGCCCTGTCCACGACCAGGCCTCGCGGTGGATCAGGGTCTGATCAACCAGGGTTTTACCGCCAGCCGCACGCAGTCCAACGTACGAACCACAACCGGCTGATCCGGCACTGACTTTAGGTATCTGTCCAGCTCTCTCTTGAAGGCAGCCAGGGGGTTATTGGTAATTCCCCTTATGCTTGGTGGGAGGCTGTTGAACAGTCTTTGGCCCCGAACACTTATGGTGTTTTCTCTTAGTGTACCAATAGCGCCCTACTTTTAATTGGGGTATTTTGCCAGATATATCATTGTTGTTTGTGCTTTGGTACAGCACTTGTTTAGGTGCATTGTCGGTCACCTGATTATTAACTGCACGAATTTCTGTTGAAAAAGAATCTGACTCGGTATCAACAGATGGACCACTGCTGCAGGTGTGCGGCAGGTGTTGGAACGGTGATGCCAGGTGTACTGTCAGGTGTAGGAGAGCTGACAGATCCAAGGCTTCCTTCGTTGCTGTGCAGTTGACCTGTTCTCCTACGGTGGTCAAAGAAGCTGTATTATATTTTTCGGATGCAGTGTTTTTGAGGTTTGTCCATCTGTGGAGCCCTATTGCTGACAGAATTACTACAAGTATTGTTGCTGGGTTAATCTCACTGTGAATCTTCCAGACTCGTCAAGAGTATCAGCATTAGCATCTTCTATCACTTAATGTAGATTTGTTCTGGACTTAAGAAACATCTTGGAGCAACTCTAATGATTTAAGTAGCTCATGAAATGATTCTCGTTGGATTATTTAACTTGCAACTTTAAACACAGCCTAATATGGCAGTTTTGGATATTTGTGTGGAGTCCCTGAGGTACCTCTGAACTTTCCTTTTGTGTCTCAGGCTCGTTTCTCGCGATTTATGTCACAGGTCCTAGATATTTTTCAAGCTCCTGAGATGATTCCACCTGGCTATAACGAAATACTTCTGTCATGCAGTCTGTGTAGCAGTAGTTGGAACACCTGGGTTCCTTACATTTAAGAAGTGGGAGGTCTCTTGTGGTGAATTCTCAGACACTGAAATAGCCTTTGAGACAATATCCAGATAGTGAAGAGATTCTTGCTATTTGCAATGTGAAGTCATTACAAAGAAAAGAGCTTGCATGATTACAATAAAGTTTCTCTCTCTTTTTTTTTACACAGGGTTTGACAAGGTTAAGGATCCCTGCTTTATTGACAAGGTATTTACAGGTTAAGGATTCCTAACTTTATTGACAAGCTAAGAGCTGTTACCTACATCAGCTCATTGAAAGCATTTTTATTGTTATGAGACATACAAGTAGGGACAGGTGAAGTTGGAGCCATCTGTGGGCCAGCATTTTCTTTTGGGATAACTGATTTTTATCTCGTTGACATCATTTTTCTTTTACGAATGTGTTCCATACCGGTCATCCTGGGTATTTTAAGACTAAAAGGAGTGATTTTTCTGGAGAGGGTACAGCCAAGTGAATTTGCTGTCTCTCTTTTTCTCTCTCTCTCCCCTCTCTCTCCTCCCCTCTCTCTCTCCCCTCTCTTCTTTTATTTTTTTGCCCAAAGCTTTGGTGGCACTTTTGCATAATCATTTGCTCCTTTTTAAAAGGGGCCTAAAACACAAACAATGTCCATTTTTAAATTAAAACTTTCCAACCAGCTGCACGCGGGCTGTACCCCCTTTTCCCTTCCCTCTTCGCTTCCCACCTCTTTTTCCCATCCAACTTGGGTTAATCTCCCAACTTTCTTGTGTCATTTCCCCCCTTTTTTAAAAAAACCCAAATTTTTTTCCACTTTTCTTCATCCTCTTAAAAGCTACCAAAAATTTTTTTTTTTATATTCACAATAATTTCTCCTTTTCTCTTTTTATTTTTTTCCCTTTCCTCATATTTTTCAGTCAAAACCCCTTTTTCATCCCATTCCTTACTCTACCCTTCCCAAAACCCTTTTTAATTAACCTTCTCCAAAAAACCCCCCTTTCTCTACCTTAGTAATTCCCCCCTCTTTTCCCTTTAAAATTCTATCATTCGTTCCTCACCCCCATTTCTTTTCCCCTTCCTAGTTTTAAAAAACCCTTTCCCAAAATGTGGCAATTTAGCTTTTTAAGTGAGAGATAAAAGAGTATTTGATTAACTTTTTTTAAAACGTTTTTAGGGGAAATTTTTCACTCAAAGGCGTTTTTATAAGTATTTTCAAAACCTTGTTCTTTGGGTGTTCCCCTTTCTCTTTTGGGTTTGTAATAATAAAACTTGAAAAAAATTTCCACTTTGCTTAAAGCCAGACCGTTGTAAAAACATCAGTATTGTAGAAGTTCCCTCCTGTAAAGCAACTTTAAAAATTGTTAGATGACAGATTTTTAAGTAAGAATCCCACGTTATTTTGGGGATTGTTGAGGTGCGGGAAAACTCCGTTTCCGGGAAAACGGAGTTACAGAATTGCGGGAATTATTTTTCCCTTGTGTAAGAACCTCTAGTACTGGGGAAAAGTCTTTGTTTGCGAAAAGCCCCCTTTTTCTCCCGGGAATTTTCGTGTTTGTGAAAGAACCTCTTTTTACTGCTGGAAGTCGTGTCTTGTGTAAGAACCCCCATTTTGGGGAAAAGTCGTTTTCTTGCGTAAAAAACCTTTAGAAATAGGGGAAGTCGTGTAAAAGTGTAAAAACCCTCTATTAATGCTCAAGTCGTTTTTAAATGTAAAAACCCTTTAGTTCGGGCCATAAGCGGTCTTCTGTAAGAACCTCTATTCTGCGGGCAGTCGTGTTTGTGTAAAAACCCTAAATTATATTTGGAAGTCGTGTGTTATGAAAAACCCTATTTCCCTGCTGTAAGTCGTGTCTTGTGTAAGAACCTCTAAAATTTGCTGAAAGTCGTGTTTTGTGTAAAAACCTAAAGGGGCTGCGAAAGTCGAAAAAACCCGAAAGAACTTATTACTGCGGGAAAAGTCGGGTTCGAAAAAAATTTCAAGTACTGCTGAAAGTCTTTGGGAATAAAAAAGAACTCTATTACGATTGGGGGAATTTTTTAAGGGGGTTTTTTTAAATTTTTGTGGGGATCAAGTTGTGTTTGGGTTTAAGAAGAGGGGTTTTTGTTATGCCCCCCGGTGTGCCCGGGGTGGGTTGGGTTTTGTTGGAAAAAAGATGGAGGGCTAAAGGGGTGTTTTTAAAATTTGGGAGGAATTGCGTGGGGGCCTTAAATGGGGGAAAAATTTTAAAAACAGATATAATGAGGTTAAAGAATTGGTATGGGGGCGTTGAATTGGGGAAAGGGAAAATTTGGGTTTTACGGGCCTTGTTGTTTGTTAGGGAAGGGAAAAACATTCGAATAGGGGTTTTGGGTTAGGTTACTTTTTGGGTAAGTGGGGCCCCCTGTTGAGGGTTTTTTCCCCCAAAGTCCTCATGGAGCAACTTTTGGGAAAAGGATTTAGAAAGGGCAAAAAATTATTGTAGGGTGCATGACGTTATGTTTTTTTTTTTTTTTTGAAACGGTATTTTCCCAATAAGGGGCCAAAAAGAACCAGGAGGTATAGGGGGAGGGGGCTGGGGGTTTTTGTGGGGGGACACACGGCTTTCCCCTTTTTTATTTTTGTAAAGTGTTAAAAAGACGGGGGGTTTGGGTTAGGTGGGTTGGTCCCGAGGGTGGGGGGGGAAGGGGGGTTTGGGGTTCTGCGAGTTTAAAGGGTTTTTGACGGGAAAGGTTTTTAGAAGAGGGCCCATAAGAGCTTTAGATTACATCATGGGGGATTATATCTACATATGTGGGTGATGGGGGGGGGAAAGGGGATTATGAGGGGCGTTTAACTTTTTATCGTGGGACTGTCGAAACCCCGGGATTTTGTACGGGAAGAGGTGGGTTCCGGGGTAGTTTGGGAAGGGATTTAGGAGGCAAACTTTTAAATTTTTCCCTCGTAAACCCCTGTGAAGGGAATTGAATGAACGAAGGGAAAGGGGTTCTTTTTTTTTATAGGTTTTAAAACGGGTTTTTGGTTTAATCGTGGGCAATAGCAGGTTTTCCTGGAGGGGGGGCATGAAAAAGTGGGGTAAAATGTTGGTTGGATTGTGTTCCGGGTTTGCCCATGGATTTTGGGGTTTTTGGGTTTTGAGATTCCCTTTTGAAACTTATTGTTATTTTTGTGAATGAATAAAAGAGCAACCCCGAAGGTTTTTGTCATGTATTTGGGGTGTTCCTGTCTTGAAAATGACCCGATTTTTTGAGTCAAAGTTTTTAAAAGGTATATTAATTGGTTAGGGTTTTTTAAATGGGTTATGAGGCCCGGGATATGGGGTTTAAATTTTTGTAATTAAAATATTTTTATATACTGTTTTTTGTAAACTTAAATCCCTATGAAAGGGTTTTTTCCTTTTTTTTGTGAAAATCATTTTTTTTTTTGTGTGTTCCCTTTTTAAAATTTATCTTTTCCTGACCTTTTTTTAAAAAGGGTTTGGGGGCCCCTTACTTTCCTAATAGGGGTATTTTTAATTTTTTTTTAAAAGTTATAATGATAGGTTAGAAATGTGTTATGGTTTGTTTTTTGAGAGTTTTTTTTGAAAAGGTTTTTGTTTTAATGTATTGCCATTTTATCAGAGAGGTTATGCACCCATTGGTTCTGAAATTTTTGCTATTATTTTTTTTTGTTTTTTTTTTGGGAAATTAAAGTATTTGCTGTACTTTTTTTAAAAAATAAAATAAAAAAAAAATCTTCCGTCTGCCCCTCCCACCTTGCAAGGCTCAGCCCCAAAAAAACGATCATTGGGCGTAGCTTTAATTAAATGCCTGTTCAGGGGTTTACGGTGGTCTAAATCCTCCCCTTCAGCTGCAGTTTCACCATAACCCCGGGGTTTCCCCCCCCAAGCCTTTAATTCTTTGACCTGCGTTCTTGGGGGTCAGGGCCAGCCCCAAAGGGGGTCGGCTAAATGAAGCCAATTTTTAAACCACCCTTGACAGCCCCCTTTAAATTTAAATGCCCAGTGTCTGGGCCAGAAAAGGGCCTTGAATCGCTCTGAAAAACAGGGTGAGATGTTTTTCTTTTTAAAAAGGGGGGTGCAGACGCTCGGTAAAGGGGATGTCACCTGTGTTTTCACCTGGGGGTTTGGGGATTTCTGCAAGTGATGCAACTTTCTGCAGATGTCACCGTGTTGTCACCTAAGGTAGGGGGGTACGCAAGTGTGCAACTGCTGCATGAAGTCACCCGCGTTGTCAAACCCGGGTTGGGGATACGCCCAAATGATGCAATGCTTTCATGATGTACCTTTGTTTCACCTTTTTGGTTGGGGATATGGCAAGGAAAGCAAATGCTGATGATGTCCCCGGGGTTGTACCCAAGGTTAAAGGGGGTAGCAAGTGATGCAAACGATATCTCACCTGGTTGTCATTAGGTAGGGGAAAATGCAAGTGATGTAAAATGTGCATGATGTCCCTGTGTTGGGCACCTGAGGTAGGGGATACCCGCAAGGGATGTAAAATGGGTTTCGATGTCACCTGTGTTGTCACCTGAGGTAAAGGGGGTATGCAAGTGATGTAATGCTGCATTGTCCTCAAACTGTGAACCCTGTCTGTTTTTCTCTGTCTCGGCCCCTTCACACCTTGTCTCCCCCTCCAGCCACTTCAGACCTTGTTCTCTGCCCCGGCCACTTCAACACCTGTCTCTTTTGTCTCGGGAAATTCAGCACCTTGTCCCCCTGCCTCGGCCCCTTCGCCCCCTTTGTCTCTCTGCCTCGGCCACTTTAGCACCTTGTCTCTTGCCTCGGCCACTTCAGCCCTTGTCTCTTCCTCGGCCACTTTAGCACCTTGGGTTTTTGCCCGGCCCTTCAAACACCTTGTCTCTGCCTCGGGCAATTCAGCCCTTGTCTTTTTTTGCCTCGGCCAAATTTAAACAAACCCTTTTTCTTGTTCGGGCCCCTTCAGACCTTGTTTTTTTTGTCTCGGCCACTTCCGACCCTTTTCTTTTGCCCCCGGCCACTTTAGCACCCTTTTTTTTTCCCGCCCCGGCCCCTTTTAGCACCCTTTTTTTCTCTGCCCCGGCCCCTTCAGCAAACCTTTTTTCTCTGTCTCATCCACTTTAGCCCTTGTTTCCTGGGGCCCCGGCCACTTCACCCTTGTCCCCCTGGGGGTTTGGGCCCCTTCAGCACCTTGGGCTCTCTGCCCTTTGGCCACTTTAGCACCCTTTTCTCTCTTTCCTGGGGGGCCCCTTTTTTAAACTCGTTCTCTGCTTCGACCACTTCAGCCCCTTTTCTCTCTGCTTGGCCCTTCACCCCTTGTCTTCGCCCCCGGGCCCCTTCAGCCCCTTTTCTTTGCCTCGGCCACTTCAGCAATTGTCTCGCCCCGGCCACTTCCGCACCTTGCTCTTGCCTCGGCCCCTTCAGCCCTTGTCTCTCTTTCCTCGGCCACTTTAGCACCTTGTTTTTCTGCCCCCCGGCCCCTTTCAGCACCCCTTTTCTCTCCCGCCCGGCCCCCTTCGCACCTTTCTCTCTCCTCGGCCCCTTTTGCCCCCTTGTCTCTCTGCCTCGGCCCCTTCAGCACCTTTTTTCCCCTTTTGCCTCGGGGCCCCTTCAGGGGACCTTGGTTCCTCCCCCTTTTTGGGATTCAGCCCCTTGGGCTCTCGGCCCCGGCCCCCTTCACACCTGTCTCTTTCCCCCGGCCACTTCAGACCCTTTTCCCCTCTGCCCCGGCCACTTCACACCCTTTTCCTCTTTCCCCGGCCAATTCAGACCTTTTTCTCTGCCTCGGGGGGCTTGCACCTTTTTTCTCTCTGTCTCTGCAATTTTTAAAGTTTTGTCTCTTCTTAGGGAACCCTTTAAAACCGGGCTCCCGGAGAGACCCCAGGTTAAAGGCCCCATCTCCCTTTCCAAACAAGGCTTCCCCGTGACTTTTCCAATATCACTCTTTGAAAAAAAAATTTTTAAAACAAAATATCCCAAATGTTAGTAATAAAATAGAAACAAAAAAATTTAAAATTTAAATCTAATTTACCTTTTTTACGAAACACAGAAAAAAGATTTAACCCCCCAATAGGTTTTACATTGCCTTTGTTATTTACATAATTCTTGTTTTTTGCCGGTAAAGCTTATTTTTCTTTCCCCTTTTTTTTGTGTTTTTTTGTTTGACTGTTCTTTTTTTTTTAATGTTTAGTGATAATTATCGTTCAAAATGTCCAACACTTAATAAAGGTTTAATCTTTTCTCCTGACAGACATGAACACAGAACACTGTAAGAATTAATAGGATTAAAGAGTGATGTAAAGTCAAACCCCAGGTTTTTGTGCACATATTGGGAACATGACAAGAAAAAAGAAAATCCTAAGTTAAAATGAAAGTAATTGGAAAATTTTCCTGGAGAAACTGAATTTTTTGAAACCCCCCATAGAAAAAAACCAGAAACACGAAGGCGAAGTTGTAAAACGGGTGAAGAATTTTTTTAGCCAACGTGTGAGGGAAAAAAATGAGTGTAGGAGATGAACCCCTAAGACTGATTGGTTCCCTTTCTAAATTTTAAAACAGCTTGCCCGAAAATTTTTTTCCCAAAAAACTCAATTTGAAAATAACGATCAGGAGTCCCAAAATTTTTTGTAGCTGCAGGGGGCCCCCCAAAATTTTCCCCTTGGGTTTTTGTTGCCCCTTTGGGGACGAACCTCTTCTTGCCCCTTTCATTTGTTGTCCTTTCCCTATTTCATTCACTCTTTTTTCAACAGTTCTTTTCTCTCTCACTTTAAAAATTAAAGCCGGAAATTCCTTTAAACCTGTGTAGGGCTCCCCCTTTTTTGTTTTTGGGTTTAAACCCCGTTCTACTCGTGGGTTTCCCCTCTCCACTTATAGCTAATTGTAAATTTGAACTAAGGACAAAAGGGGCCCCAAGCCCTAAGAGCCCCTTTTATATGGGTCCCCAGTACTGGAAATATCAAAGGGGAATGTGGGTTTGGCCCCTAACAGTTATTACCTGAGGTTTTTTCATACACACCCCACATCTTGGCTCCCCTCCCGAATGTTCCAAATTTTTTAGTCCCCTTGCTTTCCCTTTTTTTTTCCAACCCTTTTTCCCTTCTTAAAAATTCCCTTAGTTTTTTATGAAAAAGTGCATCCCCCTTCTTTCCCCCCCTTTTTTCCTCTGTTTTTTCCCCGTGATCTGATATCCGGTTGCAAAGATCGGTCTGTTATCATTTCCCTCAATTAGTTTCTGTGAGTGCTATGATGTCTGGTGGGCTTCCATGATTCTTTCATGCCACTCTTCACACTTGTTATTCCATCTGCGTTGGTCTACAATACCTTCAGTTTTCTTTCCAGGATTGTATCTGGGTGCTTTGTGGGGCTTGGGAAGCGGGAAACCTGGCGTGACATTATGAGAGGCTTCTGTGTAGTTGTGGTTTGTGCTGCAAGGGTGGGGACTGTGAATGTGGATTGTGGTTTGATTTGGGTTTAAATTTAAAATTTTTCGAGTCTTTGTGGGTTGTTCTCATGGTGGCTGTGTTTTACTGGTCCTCCCGACTAGGGGTGATGTGCCTATCTCTACCCTTTGTCTCTCTTTTTGCTTCTTGAGTCCTTGATTTTTTCTAAGTTTCTGTCATTCTGTATGTGTTCGCCATGGTTGAGGAATACACACCTCTGTTTTATTTCCTCATCTATGTTTTCCACTGCAGGAGCCTGTTTCACTCCCGTTTTTCTGTCCTGAAAGCCAATCTGATTAATCCATTTTCCCCTTTTGAGTATCTCCTGATTTTTCTTAATTTTTTTCTGCTCAATCTCATTCATGTATCCCTCCCCTGTTTGATGATTTTTTCATTCTTTTTTCCTCTCCTGTCCACTTCACATGTACTCCTTCGGCCTCCTGAAGCAATAGAATATAAATTGCCCTCTCCCTATCCCCCTCCCATTGCTTTTCTCTCCACATCTCTGAGTCTGATTGGGGCATCACCATTGCTGCTTCTCTTTCATTTCCTGGATCTCTGATGGCCTACAGTGTCTCTGCTTGGGATCTGTCACCTTTTCCCTTTCTCTCCTTGACATTTCCTGAACCTCTTTGGGGCCCTCATAGAGCCTCTACATGGGTTTAAATCCCCTTCCTATCTTTGGGTCGCCTGACTGGATAATTTGTAAAATGCTACAGATTGCAAGCACCTTCTTTTTTGAGGCTCCATATCCTGCTTCAGCATTCTCATTTTTGCCTTCTAGGCTCTGTATCCGGGCCCTTCTATAGCTTGGGTTTGTGCAGCTCCCGCTTCTTCTCTTTGCAGCCATCCTTTTCTCCAATTTATTAATAAGCTCTTCAGGCATCCTTTCCCTCTCTTGTTCCTTCCACCTCTTGAGCTTTTTCACCATTTTTTCTTTCCAACCAATCTTCCTTGGTTCCCCTGTGTGAGGGAAAAGTTCAACAGATAGGAGTAGCGAGCGAGTATATAGTGACATAGTTTGATTCCCGGTGCTTGTTAAGGTAGGGTTAGTCTGGCTTCTGCTATCCCCTCCCCCCTTTTTCCACCCGAAAGGTACGTGTGGGGCTCTGACCAAACAGTAATCACTTGACTCACAGCTCCCAGCACAACTGTAAGTAAAAGCCTCTGCTCCTGTTCTAGTGGATAGTTGGTTTGAAAGCTTCACTTTTGACCCAAAAATAAACTTAGTCCTTTCAGTCTTAAATTCCAAGTTATGCTTTTATATAATACCATTTCTTTAGGTATTGTACTTATCATGGAGAATGATTTCTTAAGCAGTGGGTAACCTTGTCTCCCTTCTAGCTTGGAATGACAGCTCGGGGCATCTGCCAACCAAAGACACGTGTTGAAGGAGATGGACTGAAGTCCTGAGACGTCACTTTTGATCTACCTACCTGATTAATTGTAGGCAACAGCAGGCCAAACCCCTCATCTTTGCATGTTAAAGAACCTGCGTTCCTTGTCATCTGGACTGACTATTCAGGGCTTAGACTCTGTGAAGAACTAGTCGTTGGTTGTCATCACACCTTGACCCCCCCCCTCACATCATCAGGAACAGCTATAAAATTTTTACCAGACGGTGTCAACAACAACCAGAACCCCCCAAGTTTAACTGTATATATTAGCGTTGGATTCAATATCATTTATATTTTTAGTTTTTCATTTTCTTTTCAAGTAGGATAACCCCTTCATGTTTCAATGTTTTATCTTTGCATTACTAAATAATAAAGTGTTTATCTTTGTGAATTATTTTTTTCTATTCCCTTAATTTTTCCTGAGGAGGAGCCAGCCTTGGTAAATTTCTGTCTGAATTTGTTACAGGGCTGAGTAAGCCTTCACAAGTGGCGACCCTTTCCAGGATCAACTCGACTGAATCAAGATTCAACTCCATCTCGAATCTACCATTGAACTTCAATGTCGCATACCACAGACGGTTTACTAAACCCGCCCTGGGAAAAATCATTCTCTACAGTACAGGTATTGAAAAGATATGGCGATTGTTATAGTCTCATTTTTTGTAAGTCAAGTCAAGGCAGGGTACACTAGTTAATTCTGTCACTTTTTTTCTTGAGCTTGAAAACGATTTGCAGGAATAGACTCTAGGGACCCGAGATTTTCCAGTGACAAGTTGTTTTTATTGAGCTGTGTTTATTATATCAAGGGAACTTTTTGTAGGACACTCTTGATTTTTTGGTGAGATGATTGAATGGTCAAGGGCCCCCATTCTACTTGCTGTTTGGGCGGAGCCGGGATAGAACCCCCTGTTTCATTCACATATACTGTTTTAATAGAAACAGGGATCGAACCCTCCCATTTATTTACAGTTTGAGCGGAGCAGGAAAAAGAACCCTCCGTTTTCTTTGATATATCCGTTTCCTTTCCCCCTGGTAGTTTAAGTTATTCTTGCAAGTATGGAGGAATACCAGTTTTGGATGAACGCTGGGAGTAAGTTAGGAATAAAGGGGAAAAATTTTAGAAGCTTTCATTAGTGCTAAGGTCCAGAAAATAATTAAAAAGGAGATAGAGAGAATCGAGAGAGAGGAGAAAAAGGTGAGAGATCGAATTGAAAAGAGAAACCCAAAAAAGACAGTTAGAAAAAGAAAGAGAGGAGAAAATGGAGAGAGAGAGATCGAAAGAGGAAAAAAAGGAGAAAGAGAAAATCGGAGAGAGGAGAAAAAGGAGAGATCGAATGAAAGAGAAAATCTTTGAAAGACAGTTAGAAAGAGAAAGAGAGGAGAAAAAGGAGCGTGATTTGACTTGAAACGTGAGGAGAGAGCTAAAGTATTTGGCAACAAGTTAATTAAGAGAACTTGAGGAAAGAGCAAAGAAAGAGAAGTTGAGGAAAGAGCTAGAGAACGTTGCGGATAGAGCTAGAGAATATGATTAAGGGAAAGAGAAAAAGATTGCGAGGTGAGAAATTTTACCTTGAATTAGAAATAAAAAGTTAACTTTTAAAACAACAACAATTAGAGGAAGGAGTAGTGGAACAACGTGCAGTTCAGTGACATTTCCAACACCAAATTTTTATCTCCCTTCACAGAGGGGGAAGACATAACTTCATACATTATCAGGTTTGAAAAACCGCTACCCTCTGTGAATGGCCTGCTGACAAACCCGGGTACCAGGTTAGGAATGTTATTTTCTGGTACAGCCCTTTAATATCTATGCAACTTTGTCGCAGATATCATATGTAATTATAACCTCCTACTGAAAAGGCAATCCTTAAAGCATATTAAAAAACACAAATTCTTATAGGAAAGGTTTCAGGTATGCCACCTTTCAGCCTGCCAGAACTTTCCCATTTTCAGGTAAACTCTTTCGTTTTTTTTGACTTTGGATAGAGTGTTCAGGAATTGATCACAGTTATGAATCTCTTAGAGACTTCATGGTTTTCTGACCAGTTCCTGACAGCTCTTTCCCCACGAGATGCGAACATTTATCAGAGAACGTAACCTATTAAAGCTGAGAAGTTGCTGAGGCCGTTGACTTGTATGCTGAGGCTCACATTTTCCTATAAAGACCTAAAGGGATAGAACCCTAATTTACAATGGTTCACCTGAACCAAAGGTTTAAAAAACCTACAGTAGAAAAAAAGTCACCAGCTATTACACCCAAAATGTCCCTCGTGTGGTGGTATCTGACATAAACGTCCAGATTGTCCTTCCGAGAAAATTGAAAAAAGTTTGCAGATGTTTTGTTGATGGTAATGACCAAGCACCCTTTGTTCAGGAACAGTTTATGGTATAAAAGTCTCAGACATATTACATGACATGGATGTACGTGCATTGTAATTTCGGACAAACTGTTTCCCTCGCTTTAAAACCTCTCGAGTGTCCTCTATTCTTTCAGACTACTTGGGTCATGAAAATACTTTCCCTACAATCGTTGTTACTTGAAAATAAATGGTTCACCGGTTGGACTAATGCGGTACTAGCCCCAATTACTTGTTCTATAATAGTGGGAAACATTAAATGTGCCGTTCTTCCTTCAGTGGCGGATCTTTCACCACCCCCCATGGGACCAAGTTTTCCGCTCCTTTCCTTTTGCAATTAAATAACCCCTTTAACAATTCCGACCGGAAGCTGCTTTGTCCATACGGTTCATTTGGGAGTAGAAAAGATGATACTCCTCGTATTGAGGTACAATCACCTGTCCACTCGTCGGGTGAAAGTAAGGGTTTTGCCTCCGGCACTCTCAGGTCTTAAACAGGGCTCAGACCAAAGCCCGGGGCCCTTACCTCCCTTTTCCCACTGTAAGCCCTTTCTTTCCCTTTTTTATGTCCAAGAATGACTTTGTCCCAATATACATGCGATTGCCCTTCATTTCTCGATTGTCATAATCAAGCTTTTAAAAAACAAAGTTTCCATGGGGATAAAAATTTCTCATAAGTTTGAATTTTTAAAGGTGTCTTTTAAATGGGTTTTTAAAATCTCATTCTTCTGATAGATTTCCCTCCTTGTTTTTTCCTAAAACCAGTCGGGCTGTTTTTTTCAAAGGGTCATGATTTTCCAGTGCCGAACACTTGGCCCATAGTAAGACAAAAATAAACTTAAACATTTTATTTTTGGCGAAACATGTATTTAAAAACAGGTTACAAAGAAGTATATTCTTGCAAAAAGGTGTAGGGCTTACTGCAAAAATACCCCCTCCTAGTTCCTCTATTTTTTTAAATCTAAAACTTCCTCGTGAGAAACGAGATACTCCACCTTTAAAAAAAGGGATGTTTAGCCCTTGTTGGGAGTATCTCCAAGTTTAAAATTTTTTTTTAAACGGGGGAAAAGAATTTGTTTTGGGAAGGGTCACAAACCTTTGATAACCAAAAAATTTTAAAGGGAACCAACAGCCCGCCTCTTGAGGTGGCTTGGCTCTCCAAGCTTTAAGTTCCATATTGTATATATCAATGGTTCTCCCCAAATATTTCCCCACTGGGAAGCGTGCAGTCAGTAAAAATCTGTTGCCTTAAGGGGACTTCTACGGTTAGAATTTTTTCCTCGCCTATTCTTCTTATACCCCTTGACTAAAGTCTTTGGGAGGGGGAGGTGAGGGAAAAGTTCAACAGATGGGAGCGAGTTTGATATGGGGACATAGTTTGATTGCCAGCTTTTTGTTAAGGGAGTCATCTAGCTCCAGCTATCCCCTCCCCCTTTCTCCACCCCGAAAGGTGACGTGTGGGGCTCGGACCAAACAGTAATCACTTGACTCACAGTTCCCAGCACAACTGTAAGTAAAAGCCTGCTCCTATTCTAGTGGACTTATCGGTTGAAAGCTTCACTTTTGACCAGTAATAAACTTAGTTTTTTCAGTCTTATGTTCGACATTATGCTTTTAGATAATCACCATTTCTTTTAGGTATTGTACTTATCATGGAGAATGATTTCTTAAGCAGTGGGTAACCTTTGTCTCCTTCTAGCTTGGAATGACAGCTCGGGTCATCTGCCAACCAAAGAAAAGTGTTGAAGGAGATGGACTGAAGTCCTGAGACATCACTTTTTGATCTACCTACCTGATTAATTGTAGGCTACAGCAGACAACAATCCCTCATCTTTGTAGTGGTAAAGAACCTGCGTTCCTGTCATCTGGACTGACTATTCAAGGCTATAGACTCTGTGAAGAATAGTCGTTGGGTTGTCACCAACACCTGGGACCCCTTGTGGCATGCAAAGAGTACGTAACCTTTATTCGGCGCATGTACACACCTCATTTACAGGCTATCTCCCCCAACCAGCGAACCAGGTTGCTAAAGGTTGATGATGGGGCCCCATCGTTCAACTAGTGACCAGGTTCTAGCCATAAGAAGGTGGGATGGCAATCGCAGAGGTTATGTGGATACGCTCTCCTGTCTGCCCTTGTCATTCCATTCTAGAGCTGGTTGAGCACGGTCTGCTATCTTGTGGCTTCTATTTCTGCCTTGCTTACCGTGACGTGCACTATACTTATTACTGTACATAGTGTACATATTGCTGTTCTAAATTGAAGGATAATATAAGTCTAAACTTTTTCTGCTGTGTTTCTTTTGCTCCCATTACACCTGGGATAACAGGCCTTTGAAATCCTAGGTTGTAATACCCCTTGAAGATTGAGACACTTATGCAGCATATGGGAATCTTTATTCAGGAAACGTTTCGCCACACAGTGGCTTCATCAGTCCAATACAAAGAGAAAGGCGTAAGGAGAGGAGTAGTACGAGGTAATCAGTAGTATGTGAAGCCACTGTGTGGCGAAACGTTTCCTGAATAAAGATTCCCATATGCTGCATAAGTGTCTCAATCTTTAACTTGTCGGTTTTTCAAACCATTCATCACACCTGTGACCCCCCCACATCATCAGCAATGGCAACAATTTCTACCAGACGGTGTCAACAACAACCTGACAACCCAGTTTTAACTGTACATATTAGCGTTGGATTCAGATATCATTTATGTTTTTCATTTTTCATTTTTCTTTCAAATAGGATACACCTTCATGTTTCAATGTTTTATCTTTGCATTAATAAATAGTGTTTATCTTTGTGAATTATTATTTCTTTTTTATTCATTAATTTTCCGAGGAGGAGCCAGCCTTGGTAATACTGTCTGAAGTTGTTACAGGGCTGAGTAAGCCTTCACACCCGGGGTTTTTCGTCCTACACTCTGATGTGTACTCCCCTATTTTACTCGCCTATTTGTGGGTGCAGGGGTCGAGTCATAGCTCCTGGCCCCTCCTCTTAATGATTGCTACTAGGTCCCTCTCTCCCTGCCCCATGAGCTTTATCATACCTCGTCTTAAAACTATGGTATGGTTCCCGCCTCCACTACGTCACTTTGTAGGCTTTTCCCAACTGCCTGACAACTCTGACTAAGAAATACTTCCTAACATCCCTTTGACTCATCTGAGTTTTCATCTTCCAATTGAGACCCCCTGTTTCTGTGTCCCATTTTCTGAAAATTCTTTTCTTTGTCCACCTTGTCTATTCCATGCAGTTAAATTTTATGGTCGTTATCATGTCTTCCCCGTCCTCCTGTCCTCCAGTATCGTCAGGCCAATTCCCCTTTAAACCCTTTTTTAGTAGGACAATCCCTTACTGTGTGACTAGTCTTGTTGGAAACCTTTGCACTCTCTAATTTCTTGACGTGCTTGACCAGGTGTGGATTCCAAACGGTGCAGCATACTCCCGTATGGGCCTGACGTAAATGGTGTACAGTCTTTTGAATGATTCCTTACTGAGGTATCGGAAACGCAAACCGTAGGTTTGCCAGGGCCCGTATGCTGCGCAGTTATCTGATTGATGTGCGCCTCAGGAGACGTGCTCGCTATTATATCTCACCCCAGGATCTGTTTCCTTTGGTGAGTATGCAGTGTTTGGCCACCTAGACTATACTGTGTCTGGGGTCATTGCCCTTTCCCGATCTTCATGACTTAGCTTTTGGTAGGATGGTTAAATTCAAGGACCCAGTTGCTAGACCAGGCTTGTAGCCTGTCCAGGTCTCTTTGTAGTCCTGCCTGATCCTTGACCAATTTGATATCCTATTAACTTCAAATCATCTGCCAACAAGGACTCTTCTGAGTCTATCCCTTCATTACGTAATTCACTTACACCAAAAACGGAAACAGGTCCTAGGACTGACCCTTTTGGAACCCTGCTTGTCACAGGCGCCCACTCGGGACACCTTGTAATGTACAATGACCCCGTTGTTGCCCCCCTGTCAAGTATTCTCTGATTCATTGCAGGCTTTTCCTGTTGTGTGCCTGTTTCCTCTAGCTTTTGCAGTAACTCTTCTGGGGAAAAACTGTCGAAGGCCTTCTTGCAGTTCCAAGAAAATGCAGTCTATCCACCCCTCTCTCTCTTGTTTCTGTCACTTTGTCATAAACTCTATTAGGTTTATAAACAGAGGATTTCCTTCTTGATACCGAAATGGTTGTCGATTATACACTTGTTTCTTTCCAGGTGCTCCACCACTCTCCTCCTGATGATCTTCTCCATGACTTTGCATATATACACGTTAGTGATACAAGTCTGTAGTTTAATGTGTGTTTGGGTTGTTTTTGTGTATGTGTGTGTGTACTCACTGACCTATACGTGCTTGCAGGGGGACGAGTCCTAGCTCCCAGCTCTTCCTCTTATAGGTCATTACTAAGCCCTCTCACTGCTTGTGAAGGCTTACTCAGCCCTGTAACAACTTCAGACAGTATTACCAAGGCTGGCTCCTCCTCAAAAACTAAGGAATAGAAAAAGAAATAATTCACGAAGATAACACTTTATTATTTATTAATGCAAAGATAAAACATTGAAACATGAAGGTGTATCATATTTGACAGAAAAATGAAAAATGAAATGAAAAAATGACATTTGAATTCAACGCTAATATGTACAGTTATACTGGGGTGTTGGTGGAGGTTGACACCGTCTTGTAGAAATTGTAGCCGTTTACTGATGATGTGGGGGGGGGGTCACAGGTGTTGGTGACAACCCAACGACTAGTTCTTCACAGAGTCTATAACCTTGAATAGTCAGTCCAGATGACAGGAAAGCAGGTTCTTTACCACTACAAAGATGGGGGTTGTTGTTGCTGTCGCCTACAGTTAATCAAGTAGTTAGATCCAAAAAGTGACGTCTCCGGACTTTTGCAAAAGTCCTTCTCCTTCAACACTTCTCGTTGGTTGGCAGGTGACCCGATCTGTCATTCCAAGCTGTAAAGAGACAGGTTACCCATGCTTAAGAAATCACTCTCCATGATAAGTGTAAAAATACTTAAAAAAGGGGGTGGTTATCTTAAAAGTCTCATGTGGAGCTTAAAACTGAAAGGACTAAGTTTGTTCTTGGTCAAAAGTGAAGCTTTCAAACCAATATCCAATAAAAATAGGGGCAGGATTTTATTTTACAGTTGTGCTGGGAGCTGTGAGTCAAGTGATTACTTTTTGGCCAGAGCCCCACACGTCACCTTTCGGGGAGGGGAGAAACGGGGGGAGAGGGGATTGCGGGAGCTAAGACTTACCCTACCTTAACAAGCAGCCGGCAATCAAATTTATCGTCACCAAAATACTTACTTGCTACTTTCCCATCTTTGAAATTTTCCCTTTACACTCCCCCATACCAAGACTTATAGTGAAGGAGTATAAGAAAAAATAGGCGAGGAAAAAGTTCTAATTATTATTATAATCAAGGGGAAGCGCTAAACCCGGAAGGGGTTATACAGCGCCTGGGGGGGGGGGAATGTGGAAGGCATTCAGGCTTAATTCGGGGAACTGGAGAAAAAGATTTCCAATTCCCTAAAACAAGAGCCCCTCACCAACCCTCAAGGAACCTTCCTTGAGGGGTAAAAAAAAATTCTAATATGAAGTCGCGTAAGGCAACAAATTTACTGACTGTCACGACTTTTAAACCCGTCAGAGAAATTTTAAATTTGGGTGAACCATTGATATACACAATGAAACTTAAAAGCCTGGAGAGCCAATGTCCACCTCAAGAGCCGACTGTTAGTTCCCTTAAAAGTTTCTAGGTATATCAAAGGTTTGTGATCCGTCTCTAAAATGAACTTTTCCCAGTAAATTAAATTTAATCTTGGAGATACCCCACACAATGGCCAAACATTCCTTTTCTATGGTGGAGTATCTCGTTTCTGAAGGAAGGAGTTTCCGGCTTAGAAAGCATACAGGGAAGGGAGTACCATCATGGTATTGTAGTAACACCGCACCTAAGCAAGTAATGGAGGCATCAGTTCTTAAACAAAATGTTTTATTAATATCTGGAATCTTAAGTATAGGGTTGTGAAAGCTTACTCAGCCCTGTAACAACTTCAGACAGTATTACTCAGGCTGGCTGCTCCTCAGGAAAATTAATGAATAGAAAAAGAAATAATTCACAAAGATAAACACTATTTATTAAATCAAACATAAAACAACAAAACATGAAAGGTATATCCTATTTGAAAGAAAAATGAAAAATGAAATGAATAAAATAACATTTGAACTCAACACTAATATCTACAATGGTGTCTGGTGTTGGTGACACTGTTGTTGAAACCGTAGCCGTTGCTGATAAGGGGGGGGGGGGGGGTCGCAGGTGTTGGTGACCATCCACTGGCTAGTTCTTCACAGTATACCAGTGAGTATTCTATCCCGAAGACAGGAAAGCAGGTTCTTTACTGCTGCAATGCTGTGGAGTTACGTCCTGCAATTTCATACAAGTGCACAGGTAGTGAGATCAAATTGGCGAAGTCTCTGGACGTTAGTCCTACTCCATCCGTTGTACTCGTTGATTGCCAGGTGACCCTCACTGACATCCAAGCTGGAAAGATACAGGTTACCCACTGCTTAAATAATCACTCTTCATGGTAGTGTACAATATTCGAAAGATGTGGTGATTATTACAACAGTCAACCTAGAGCAAGACTGAAAGGACTAAGTTTATTATTGGTCAAAAGTGAAGCTTTTAACCAATAAATCCACTAGAATACAAGGCAGGCATGTACTTACAGTAGAGTTGGGAGCTGTGAGTCTAGTGATTTACTGTTTAACCAGAGCCCCACACGTCACCTTTCGGGGGGGAGGAAGAGGGAGGGGAAGGGATAGCTGGAGCTAGACTGACCCTACCTTAACAAGTAGCCGGCAGACAAACTATCAATTTCAGGGAGGGGGAGAAAAGGCGGGAAAAACGGGAGGGTGACTTACCCTACCTTAACTAGTAGCCGGCAGACAAACTATCAATTTCAGGGAGGGGGAGAAAAGGCGGGAAAAACGGGAGATTGACTTACTCTACCTTAACTAGAAGCCGGCAGTGAAACTACTGATACTATATATATTCCCTGTACACCTATCTATTGAACTTTTCCCTCACAAGGGTCCTTAGAGAAGATGTCCTTAATCTCATTAAACTTTTCTCGAGCTACGTCGGAAAGTTCAAGAGGTTCCTTCACAGACTTTTTAAGGTAGTCAGATAAGATGCCTGTAAGATCGGTGAGGTTCAGGATAACTGTGCATAAAAATTTACAGAACCAAGAAAGCTACGCATGACCTTCTTGGTTTTGGGGAATTTAAATTCTAATAAAGCTTTGATCTTACTGGGGAGAGGCTGCAAAGAGTTATTAGAAAGGATCAGTCCGAGATATCTACTCTTGTTATACCCAAGGAAGCATTTCCTCGGCTTGGCAGTGAGGCCATGTGAGCGTAACCTACATAAAACTGTTGTTAATGTTTGGATATGCTCGCCCCATGTGGATGTCATTACGTAAATGTTATCAAAATAAACTGAAACATTTGGCATATTACCCAAGACCTTTCTCATCAGTCTCACGTAGGTAGCACAGGCAGTTACCAAACCGAAGGGCATAGTTCTATACTGCATCAGTCCTTGGTGTGTAGGAAAAGCGGTGTACTGCTTAGAAGAATTATCTAACATCACTTGATATGCCTGCGCAATATCAATCTCTGAAAAGAAGGAAGAGTCAAAATTTGTGTAGATCGCTTTTTATTAAGGGCATAGGCTCAGTATCCCACCGAGTTATAGCATTAAGGCCTCTGAAGTCAAAAGCAAGTCTATATGAATTATCCTCCTTCTTAACCATGACTACTGGTGAGCAATATGCACATACTGAAGGTTCAATGATCTTTAGTTTTAATAATTTGTCTACCTCTCAGTCAAATCCATCCCTAAGGTGAACTGGAACTGGGTATAATTTTCGTTTGATAGGATTGTCCGTCACTAAGTCAATCTTATGGACTACCGTGGAGGTAACACCTGGAATATCAGTAAAGACGTCTGAAAAGTTACTCACACATTGAAGTAGTTCATGTCTCTTATTGTCATCCAAAGATTCATTAATATTAATGTTGGTTGCGTCCGAGTGGTCAAGAGTCACCAAGTCATGTAGTTCTCTGTCATAGTCTACGTTAGAGGTGTCAATTACGCACACTTTACACTCCTCAGTTGTCTTATCAAGTTCGTGTGGAAAAACTAAATCAAAGTTATTCAAACAGTTAACCGAATTTCTTCGGTAATAATTCTTAAGAATGTTGATATTATAAAGCTTAGGTTTCCCCTTGACTTCTATGAGGTAGTCAACCTTCCCACAAATTTTTATCACCTTATATGGACCTTTCCATGCTACTAATAATTTATTTGACTTGATAGGCAAAAGTATAAGAACTTCATCTCCTACTTTAAAACTTCTCCTCTGACTTTTGGAATCAAAATAGGTTTTGTACTGGTCCATTGACAAGCTTAAGTTTTTCGAAACTATGTCAGAGGTCTCCTCAAGTTTGGATCTAAGGTCAAGAAGAAACTGGTAAGAAGACTGAACCTCAGCATTTACGTCCTCATTAGTCCATAAGTCATGAAGGATGGACAATGGACCTCTGGCCTGTCTACCATAGAGAAGTTCAAAAGGTGAAAACCCCAAAGAGTCACTGGGAACTTCCCTCATGGCAAACAAAGCACAGGGTAGGTAACGATGCCACTCCTTAAAATGGACTTGAGAACCGAGTGCTGGCGCTCAATCCTCCCATTACAGCTGGGATGATAGGGTGTTGTGAAGAGAGGCTTCACTCCCAGAAGTTGGTATAGATGTTGCATTAAGTCAGATGTGAATTGTGTCCCACGGTCAGACAAAATTTTTTTTTTTTATATTTTATTTAAAAAGCACAATACATATTCATATGTATACTATGCATACGTTACATAAACTAAGACATGTTATCCATTAAATATGAAACAACAATTCCACATTCCCTATCCCAGCTCTTAACCTATACTTAATAGTCACACTTCAATTTAACATTATTGCCATCCCCAAAAATTCAATCATGCATGTGACTACACAAAAGGCAACCCACACCCAAACATACAGTAAGGTTTAATAAATTCAAATACAGTTTCTTACTCACAAAAGACTATATAATCCAAAGAAAATCACACGTAGTACATTATACATAAAAGGCTATATACAAAGTCATACCCATATAATCGGTTCCTTACCCCTCATTTTAACAACGAATACAAGAACGTATAAGTATTAATAAAAGAACTATACTGGATATTATCAAAATTCCTCTACCACACATTCCAGAACTTAAAATAACACGTTACCCTTAGGTGAATTACCACCATTTACAAACCCCTTTTTAACAAATTAATAAACCAGTGCATACAAAAAATATTTTCATGCACAGTTTTGACAAGTTATTATTATTATTATTAAATATTCGCCGGTATTCTTCCGGCCCGGGCCTTTTCCAAGTGGTGGCCCGGCCTTGGCTCCCTCTTTAGGGAGTGTCTGAGACCTAAGTCTCCCATGGGAGGAGGCACAAGTACCTCCTCATCTTTGGGACCAACTGTCCCCAGGCCTAGCCACAAGCTAGGCCTCTCTGGTCTGCCATCCCCGCCCCAAGGGGGCAAATGGGAATGACAGTCTTATGAGCTAAAGGCTCGGGCTCAGGCACCTACCCTACCCTAGAAGGGTTAGGCATGGTGTCGATGTTTTGACAAGAAAAAAAAAAAAAAAAAAAAAAACCTCAAGTAACCTAACAATCAAAATACATAAGAACACAGATATGTACTTTATGTTACTACACGGACACACTTTTTATAATTGGCAGATATTACATCCAAATATTCCATATCAATAAAAAAAAACAACAACCTGAAATCAGAACATCATTGTATAACAGTGTTTTACACAATTTTATAGGATAACACTTCTTTAAAACAACCTATTACATATTTAATATAAACCAAATATCAAATGGGTTTCACAAGACGGGCAAACTTGTTAATGACTAACAAAATCTAATCTCCCATTTGAAACCAAAATTTAAACCTCCTTGACTAAGTCTATTCTTCAAAACTCTTGTGCCAAGGTATTACAATCCTTCTTTTATAAAAGAAGTACGTTATAAAGGAAAAACTTGATACAATTACTAAAGAAAAACTAATCAAGGGTAAATAGGAAAGTACTGCAGCTACACGTTAAAACTACAAAAAAAAAAAAAAAAACTTGATACAGTTTTTACTTGCTTTATTTTATATTTTAAAACCCTTCTCAACGTTAATAAAAACACATACTAAATTCACTGAAAATATTTTTACTGTTCAGACTACTGGCTAAAAAGCATAACAGCCACTTAAACAACTCTCCTCGATAGTGAGGCAATAATATACCAACCAAAAAAAATGTAATGCAAAGGCATTCCAATTATGACAAGTATCCAAGGTACTGATCGCCAATATCAATATCTTACAGAACATAACATTTCATAAATATATGCCTCACTATCTCACCCTCACACCACCTTCCAAAAGCTATCCTAACTAAACCCCCCCCCTCACAAAAAAAAAAAAAAAAAAAAAAAAAAAAAAAAAAAAAAAAAAAAAAAAAAAAAAAAAAAAGTCCCTACCCTTGCCCCCCCCCCTGTCCCCTTAGAAGCTGTGCTACAGAAAAATTACGATAACCTATCGAAAAAACATTCGTCCTCTCGACCTGCGGGGAGAGGGGAAACGTTCTACTGGTTTCTCTTGCACGCCACCTGGTGAGGAAAACATAGTATTAGCACCAAGTGGGGGACCGACTGTAACGACGCATAAATACAGTCTGCATTCAGCTGGTTAGAGGATCTTTAAGCAACGCCCACGATGAACGTTCTCCTGCCAAGCATTATCAGGGATGTTATGGAAACCCCCAATGAAGAGCTGAAATGGTGTGGCATTGAATGGAATGTCAAGGGTCCTTCGTGAAGTTCATGAGGCTGACTTCTACTCTACCATCGTAGATGAATTTCAAACGAGGGATGAGCATCAATTCGGCAGGGGGAAGTATGTTTGCATGATGTGTCTAAGTATTTTCCCTTGGGTGAAGGTAAGGAAATGTACCTTTTGAGGCAACAGCATACAGCTTACAAGAAGTATTCAGTGGTTATGGAACTTGTACACTCGACGAGCAGGGGAAGTGGAGGGACGGCCTTATGAGGGGATGCGGAAGGATCCTGCACACTGAAAATGACCCTGAGGAGACCGATACCATCAAAATGTTACATTGGTAAACCATAGAACACAGGTTTTTTTGTACCCCTATGCGGGGCAGAGGAAGACGTGCCGTTTATGTGACTCTTATAGCACATGGTGGCACAATGCCCAGGAGACAGGAGCCAAGGCGTCAGAGAAGCCATGTGGATACGCCATTAGAAGCCAGGGGATTTATGACGGGTGAAGGGAAAAAGAGGGGTACAGGCCTATGGAGTGAGGAGGTCGACAGGGACAGGGAAAGGGTGGTTTTTGGAGACGTGTGTTACACTACCAGTGGAAAGGGGGGGGAGGGAATTTCGCCGTCAGACAGGCCTTTAGATAATGCAGAGTCAGCTCAGGACGGGATTTTGGAGGCTGTGCTGAAGGATTTTTTGGAAGATCGGAGATTGGTGTGGAAAGTGATGTGAGTCAGGTGATGAAAAAGGTGATGGATAAAACGAAGCAGGGTAAGGAAGACTTGATGGGGTTTTCGAAAGGAGAGCAATGTGGTGGTGGAGGTCCATCAAGAAGATGTGGTTGCAGAAGAAATGTATGAAAGGGGGTTTAGCCCCGCAAGAGATCAGCGGGGGCATCAGACATGGACGAGGTCCTCAACACCAGCGCAGAGGCCTGGGAAGAAGATTGGGCAGCTGTGGTTGCAAAGGCAAGTCAGGGAGGGGGGGGGGGGGGGCAATGGAAGCTAGGTGGGAAGGGACAGGGAGGGGTTGGAGGGCAGGAACGAGGGATTGATGAGAAGAACCGAGACCTATGAAAGGAGGCCCAAGTAGCCTCAGCGGCACAGGGGAAAGGGCCGCCATCTTGTAAAATTCAGGTGTGTAACTTTCAATGTAAACGGTCTTAAAAACGAGGTCAAGAGGGTATGGTTAGAGTGGGTTTTGAGGAGATTTAGTTTTGATGTCTGTTTTTTGCAGGAACATAACCATAGGTTAGGATGTGAGTTGTTGTTGAAAGGTTATGGGTTTTGTTTACAATGTGATTGCTTTGAGGTTGAAAGGAGGTGTGGCTGTGGGGGGTAAAGGAGCCCATCCTTTGCGTATCCTGGGTTGGGAGGAGGGGGGGGGGTGGGGGAAATTGTCGGGTGGATGGGTTTTTGGGGGGGCCCAGGAGGGTTAGTTTTGTAGGTGTGTACATGCCAGCAACTAGTAAACTAGAGTGAAGGTGGATTTTGTACGCGAGGTTTGGTATATCACTTGAGAGGTTTACCTGCTTTTACGGTGATTGGTGGGGATTGGAATTGTGTCATTAGGAAGGGTGATGTGGTTCCGAGGGGGGCGGGTTGTTTTTTGGGGGTTCTGCGGGATTTTTGCGAGATGTTGGAGCAGTAGATGTGGTGGGAAGTAGGGGATATGGGAGTGAGCACACTTTATTCGTAGGGGATATGAGGCACGGTTAGATAAGGATTTATGTTAGGCAGGGCTAGGTGTGGAGAGGGTGAGGACTATCGATGTGGGTTTTTCTGATCATCGTGCTGTTATGCAGATTTGAGGGTAGATGGCATAGTGAGGGTTTATGCAGGATATTGGAAATTAAATGTGAGGCTACTTAGGGAAGGGGGTGACCTACGGGGTTTGAAGATTGGTGGAAATCCTTGTGGGAGACTAGGAATATGGAAATGGATTTGCTGGATTGGTGGGAAATGGGGCTAAAGTTGAAATTGGAAAATTTTTTAAAGTACGGGGTAAGGAGTGGCTAGGTGGAGCTTTGGCCTACAAAATTATCTTGAGGGTCAGTTAAATGACTGTTATGCAGAGGAACGTGTGGGGCGGAGTGAGGGATATGGAACGTTTGCGAAATAGGTTGGCGGAAATTCACAATGAAAAATTTGAGGCAATTCGAGTTGGGGCAGGTTGGAGGATGTCTTAAGGGGAGATAGGCCATCGGGTTTTGTTTTTAAGGAGGTTTAAGGAACGGCAGGCAAAGACCACCTTGGCGTATATTGTGGCAGGTACGGGGGGGGGGGGGTGGCTTTGAGGAGGGCAAGGCTATCCACAACGGGAAAATATTAGTTTGTATGCAGATTTTTGGTTTAGGGAGAAGTGGAGGAGGGTTGGCAGGGGAGTGGTGAGGGACGGTTTGGGGATGAAGGGTTTAATAGAGTATTAAGTGAGCAGGACAGTGACAGAATCGAGGGTAGTATTAATGTAAGGAGGTGGAGGAGGCAGTTTTTTGGGATGTGCCAGGGTAAAAACCCCAGGCATAGACGGAATACCAAACGATTTTTATAGGTATCATTGGGGGAGTGTACGGCATTGTCTGGGGGGGGTTTTGAATTTTTATGTTAAGTAGTGGGAGGATGGGGAAATCACAAAGAACGGGTGTCACGGTTTTTGTGCCCAAAAAGAAGGAATTTCCGAGTTTTGAATTTATTACCGTGCGATTTCGTTAATGTGCTCGGATTACAAAATTTTTGCTAAGGTTTTGGGCAACAGAATGAGGAAAGTGTTGGGTTTAGTGTTACATAGGGGACAGTTGGGAATTCCAGGAAGAAGGATGAGGGATGGACATGGTTTGATTAGGGATTTTCTAGAGAGATGTACGGGAGGGGGGAAAACTAGGTTTAGATTGGGTGAATGCTTATGATTGCGTGGACAGAGATTTCTTAGGGGTTTGCTTAGAGAGGTTGGGGTTTCAGGAGGGGGTAGTGAGGTGGGTGAACACCCTGTATGATGGGGCAGAGGTGGGGGGTACAGGTTAATGGGAGGTTGGGTGAAAGTGTACCAATGGAGAGAAGGTTTGAGAAGGGCTGGGCCGATGTCACAGCTGCTACTTTGCGTGTGTGCAGATCCTTTTATGGTCTGTTGGAGGGGAATGAACGTCAGGAGATGGAAGGGGGGTGCAAAGGGGCATCGTTGGGTATGTGGATGATACTATGTTTTGCTAAGGGGTAAGGGGGAGTTAGGAGGGTGGGTAGAGTGTTAGGTTTTGGTATGAATTCCCGGGAAAGATTTTATGGTGAAATCAAGGGTTTCTAGGGTCGGTAATTGGATAGGGGGGGGCTTGGGGATAGGGTTAGGATGGACAGTGTTGACAGAATCAGGTATGTGGGATATGGTATTTGGCGGAAGTGCAGGCATGAGGGAAGGGTAAATTCGGAGTCTGGGCAGGGTAGGTTTTAGTAGACTAGGAGGTTTAAGTGCGAGGACTTAGCTTTAATCAGGGGTTTGTGTGGTATAAATTTACTTGTCTATGCAAGGTAATGGGGGGTGGCAGAGGTTTTTCCTTAGAGGTACGAGATATTGTGGAATGCAGAGGAGGGTGCTGAGTTTGTGGGGATTTGGGAGGCATGGTTAAGTAAGGAGTAGTTATGACGGATGGTGGAGAGGGGGTTTAGGTTTGTGCCTTTAGGACTGAGGTAAGGCTGTATAATATCGGGAGGTATATGAGGGAAGGGGGGTTGAGGGCGCTAAAGTAGGAAAGTTTATGGAGGAGGCACGTAATGGTGGAGTGGGAAGGAATTGAGGGTTTGGAAGATATGTTGAGATTTTTATTGACAGTGCAACAGGGGGGATAAAATCAAAGTGAAACGGTTGGTGAGGTAGTGAAAGGTCAAGGGAATTATGCAAGGGGTAGCCCTGTATAACGTATGGATTGGGGGGTTATTTTGGAAAGATTTTAGTAAGCTTCGGATACCGGCTAGAGTAAGAGAATTGTAATATAGGTTTATCATGGGGATTCGGCTTCCAAGGAAGTGTTTCGTAGTATGGGGTTTGTGGGGAAGAAAAGGTTTTGTCAGTTTTGTGGGATTTGTGAAACGGTTTCATGTGGTTTTTTTTGTACTTCCTTGAGGGGGTGAGATATGATGGGTGGGGTATCAATGTTGGGGGGGGGGGTTCGTTTGCCGCTTTAAGGGCTTTACATGGGTGTAAGGGGAGTTCCAGGGATGTTGGAAGGGAGCCCATAATGTATTCATAGTGGATTTTCTGGGAATTTCAGGGGAATGAGGGGAAAAGGGGTTTTATGATAAAAGCGTTGGGGCCGATTCTATAGGGCGAAGTGTAGGAATTTAGTTTGGTTTATGGGGGTCTTGGGGGAAAAAGTTCCCGAAGGTTATGGGAATCTCACTGTGGGTTCCTAAACGGGGTCCTGAGGATGGACAAAGGAGTGGTCTCCTATGGGGAATGTAAAGGGGCGGGGTGGTTTTGGTTTTCTGGACTTTATGAGTGTGTAAGAGGAAAGGGAGTGGAATTAGGTAGGATGGTATGCCATGTTTCACGAGAGTTTGTCATTGTGAGATATATGTGTTATTCCAGGGTTCATGTTTTAAGCTGATGGTTATGTTTCACTGGGTTAAAAATTTCCTTGAAAGCCAGGGATACCGGGGCCCCTTTGGATCTCGTTTTTAATGTAATTAGATTGGGCAGTTGGTAAAACCTACAATTTTTATTTTTAATATCGTTTTTTTTTAGGCTGGGTTTTAAAATTTCTAAAGCCAGTAAGCGCGGCCTGGGATCTTGCGGTTCTTTAATAATATTGATTTTAAAATTTAAAATAATATTGTATCTTTGTTTATCTCTCTTCTAATTTAGTGTATTAGAATGTTTCAATTGTATTATCTTAATTTTGGTTTTTTTTGAACATTCACTAACAATTTTAAAGGGTTTTTTAATTTATGGTTAACATTAATTATTGATAAATTTATATGTTGTTATTTTCTACTTAATTACAGTGTTAGGTGTTGTTGAATGTTTTTAAAAAGGGTTTATATTGTTTTGGTTTTGTAAAATTTTGTTTTTTTTGTCTTGATTCATGCTTAAAACTTTTTAAAGGGTTTTTAAAAGAGGGAGGTTTTAATTTATTAGATTTAAAATTAATGTATTTTTTTTTAAATTTAGAAGGGGGATGTTTCATTAGGGGGGGGGGTATGGCCTTTTTTCAAGCTTTTGGCACTGGGAATAAAATTTTTGTAAAAGAGGGTTTTTTTAGTTATGTATTGTGTTGTGGGGTTTGTTAATTTTGTTTGTAATTTTGGTTTTATCAATGGTTTTAAAAATTACCGGGATTGGGGTTAAGGTTTTGATATTTTAATTGGTTTTTTTTATTTATTCATTATTGAAATTTCCGTTATTAAAATTTTATTTAAATTTAGGTTGGGTTTTTTTTGTGGGTATAAGGTATTAGATTCTTTTAAATAAATTTAAAAAAAAACCCATAATTTTTTTTAAACCGTCTTTTATTTTTAAATTTAATTTTATAAATGTGTGTTTTTGTTTGGTATAAAAAAATAATATAATTGAATGAATCATCAAATACTAAGTACCCCATAAATATTGAAAGATTAAGGGAAAAAACCTAAAGGTAATTTGGGTAATTTCAATTTCAAGGATGAACAAAATTACCAATTTATATTTCCCACCGTGGTTTGGGTTTTTAAAACCCCTTTTTTTGAAACTATTTAATAAAATAAAAAAAAAAAACCTATCAAAAAACTTGAATCCCATCTTCCCCCCATATATTAACCTATTCCTAAAACCTTGCCCTATTAAAACCTCGCTGCTAACGCTTTTATCCTCAACTGCCCTACAATCTGCCTCATACCCCAAGAAACATGCAAATAATCTGCATGACATACATCAAAGCCCTACCCCCTCACTTGCTACCCACTAACATCCATTGACAACGATCTAAGAAAAGACCAAATCCCCCCCCCCAACAGCCTAATAACCCCCGCCATCCAGACTCTCACCACTTCCAAAGATGAACAAAAATATACCACATGATATGCCGTCTCCTCCTCCCCACAGAATAAACATGTTGCCTTTTCTAACAAACCCCATCTTATGCAACATATACTTAGATGCCCCCAAACACCCTTTAAAAAACGATACACCAACTCCCTAACCCTTCTGGTATCCGAAGCGTCCTGAACTCCCTCCATATGACCCTCCAGTTATACATGGGTTATACTGTGACCCCCTGCAATGCACCCCTTCCCCCACACCACACCCACCACTGCTTTTAACCTTAACCTTTTTACCTGCCCCACTGCCAACATGAATCTTATTACATCTTCACACTTTCTCAAATCCCTACCACTCCACCAGTTTCTAGCATCCCTCATCACCCTATCCACCCTAACACCCCCCCCCCCCCCCCCACCCTTAAATACCTTGCTTAATATATAAAACCATTACCCTAGACCCTAAGTCCAACAAACCTAGACCCCCCCTTTTAACCTCCGTCATGACCAACATCTTTGGACAACCAGGCCCTCCCAAACCCCCACACAAACCTCAACACCCTCCTCTTATTTCCTGTATATCCTGCACCCTCAAAGGGAACACCTCCGCTACCCCCCAGACCTTGCTATACACCACCGAATTAATTACCAAAAACCCTCTGCTGTAACGCCACTTCACTGGCCCTCAAACCTTTTAACTTGCCTAATAACCCTACTCGTGACTGCTTCTGAGTTAATCCTCCTACACCTTCTGAAATTTGCTTCATATACCATATCCCACACACCTTAATTCTATCACAAACCGTCCATCCCATCTCCTCCCCCAATCTCCCCCCAACCCCATGTTCCTACTTTTTAATAACCTAGACTTTGCTAAATTAACTACCATTCCTGAAACATACCCAAAGCTCCTAATGACCCTCCCACCCTACTAAAGCCTCCCCACTCGTAACTAACACAGTTGTATCATCCACATAACCTACTATACCCCCCATACTTTCCCCCCCCACCTCCCCAATTCCTCGTCCACAGCTCAAAGAAAGGATTTTTCACGCATGCAAAAAGCAACTGTAAACGCGGGCAACCCTGCCTTAATCCCTGTTCCATCATCACCGCCCCCCCGACTTACCATTAACTTGCACCCTCATTACACCCCCCTCATACAGCGTGCGCACCACCTCACTACCCCCCCTCCAAAACCCAATTTCTCCAACATCCCCACAAAAAGTCCCTCTTCACACAGTCATATGCCTGAGCCCAATCCAAGCCAAGGACCCCCTCCCTGACAGTTCTCTATAAAACCCTTATCGCACTATGCCCATTCTTCATAGTCCTTCCCCGGAATCCCATACTGTCCCTCATGTACTCTATTCCCAATTACCTTCTTTAACCTGTTCCCCAATACCTTCGCAAAAATTTTGAATCGTACACATTAACGACAACGGACGATAATCTCCCCAAACCCTTCTCCTCTCCTCCCTTTTTTGGCACCAAGACAACGACCCCAGTCTTCTGTGTTTGCGCCATTCTGCCCATTTCAACATATAATTCAGAACCTCCACTAGGCACTCCCTCAGAACCTCCCAATTGCTTTGTAAAAATTCATTAGGTAACCCATCTATTCCGGTGCCTTTCCCCCACTCAACCATTAAAACCACTTCCTCCCCACACTCCCCCCCGTAATGCCTCCCTCCAACTCCCTATCCCTCTTCCCCATAACCCTGCGGTACCCTAATCCCACTAAACGTTTCTATCCCACCTACCCTCCCCTTCTTTTCCCATTTCTCCGTAAAACCAATCATCAGCATACCTACTAATAGAATCTGTGTCAGTGAGACCTGTCCCTCACATAACCCTCCCCAACCCCCCACAACAATATGCGCCACGGTAGTCCTCAACTGTCTGTCCTTGAATTTTCTGGAACATACCCGGTTTGGGTTATCACCCTTTAGTACGTCCTCCAATCCCGCCCTGACCCTGAGTGCATCAAAACGTTCATTATGCATCTCTACTAAAAAGACTCCTAAGTTCCCCCATAACTCCTTCCCCTCCCTCCCCACTTCCCCCCCGCATAAACAATCATTTAACTGACCCTCTAAATAATTCTGCAATCCAAACCTCCAAGTGCCCTTTCCCTGCCCCTCTTCCTAAAAAATTCTACAATTTTCACCTTTGCCTGCAACTCCCACCAATCTAACAAATCCACCTCCTCATCCCTAGCCTCCCAAAAGCCCTTCCACATGACTGAAAAGACCGACCTTGATCCTCCTCCTGTAAAGCCTCACATTTAATTCCAATAGCCTGATATATTCTCGGAATACCAAACCACCCTAAGATCAGCCAACACTGCTCTGTGTCTGAAAAACCCACGTCTACTGTTCTAACTCTCTCCACTCCTATCCCCTGCCTCACATAAATCCTATCCAACCTTGCCTCATAACTCCCCTGTACATTGGTATACTCAACCTGATACCCCCCCTGCCAACCACATCTACCACCCCGACATCACCCAATGCATCCCCTTAAAACACCCAACACACACCCGCCCCCCTAGGAACTACGTCTACATGCCTAATCACCCCAATTCCAATCACCTCCAAATTTTCGCTATGGCAGGTAACCCCTGAGATGATATAACAAAACGTCACGAACAAAATCTGATTTTATCCTTACGTTACCAATCGCAGGCATATAAACTCCCACAAAACATACCCTACTCTCCCCCCACCACCCATCCACCCGAACAACCCTCCCCCCACCCCCCCCCTCCCCACCCCATGACTCGCAAGGGACTGGTCTCCTTTAACTAAAACAGCCACTCCGCCCTTTAAAAGCGTTGCCATGCTCACAAACAACTTTTATCCTCTCAATCTCAACTCACTACCTGACTTATAGTTATGCTCCTGTAGGAAACCAACATCAACATCGTACCTTTTAAGGAAACCACTCAAAACCCCACCCTTTTAACCTCATTTTTAAGCCATTAGCATTTATCGTTAACACCTGAATGATCAAGGAGAGGCGGCTTACCCCTATGCCCCTGTGGCTTGCTCACACTTCCCTTCAGGCCTTTCTTTACACTTTCCTTATTACTCTTTTTAATAGAACTTCCTCCCCCCCTTGTCTCCCCCCGATTTTCCCTGGACTCCCCCCCCTGTAGGTGAATTTCGGACCACCTCCGCCCAAACCTTCTTACCTGGTCTTTGCCCAGGTTTTAAAACATCTCTAATTCAGTCAGCCCGCTGGTCTCTTCCTAGAGCTGCCTCCCAAAGCCACCTCTTCCTCAGGTACAAACCTCCCTGTGTACCTCTGCCACTACAGTGTATCCTTTCCAGTGTTCCCTACTACTTCCGACTTCTCACTCAGGCCTTGCAATTGCTGCTTTTTCACTGATCCGTTCATCCATGTCCCCTTCTACCAAGGCCTCCTCCAAGAATTCCTGGAGCACTGACTCCAAGGACACCTCCTGTGTCGTCTCCACCACTTCCTCCACCACCTCAGATGTTGGAGAAGGAACTTCCTCCTCCACCGGGAGTGTGACACACGTCCCATCTGTTCACCCTCCTTCTCCACCTCCTCACTCCATAGAGTAGTCCCATTCTTCGCCCCCTCCCCACACTCGCCTGCTGGATGTCCTCCACCGGGACTGACCCCCGGGTCAACTCTAAAGTTTCACATTGTGCCCCTATATGGTCAAAAGAGCCACAAAGACGACACGTTCTTTCCCTTTTCCCCACATACTACCATATACCTGGTTTCTGGTGCCTGGCAACATTACATACGAAGGTATAGGCGTCTTTAAAGTCATCTTGATTTGTATGACCTTCCGGGAGGCCCACATATGGTCCATCCCGCCAAAACCCCACCTCTGGCTTCATGAATGACACCATACTTGCGAAAAACTTCCTGTAACCAAACTGCGTTGCCTCGAAGGGTACATTCCTCACTCGTACCACGTGTTGAATGTAGAACGTCCCTGCAAGACACATCCATCGTCGAGTTGAGACACATTCGCCGTTCCTGAAACTCCCTCCACCACACTGCTGTAGTAGCTATTCCTCAGGAACTTTACAAATACTCGTTTCATCCCATTAAGGGCCACACCATACAGTTCCTCATTAGGGATACCATATAAATCCCTAATAATTGCAGGTAGAACGACGTTCATAGTCGCAGGGCTCAGAGAACCCCTCAACAGCTCAATGCAAACTGTATTTATCCTCCTGCCGGTGTACTCCGCCATGTCTGAACAGTGAAAACTGCGCAGAAACCAGTTGTAGTGGGAGCTACTGCACAGTGCGTCCGCACGGCCCAACAGCGATGCGAACAATGAGACAAAATTTCTAGGGATGCCAACTCTGGAGAAGATGGACAAAAGGGCTTCATCAACCTCTGTAGTAGTTATGGACTTTAAGCTTCAGGGAAACTCGAAGCATAAACAACTAATGTTAATATATATCAATGTCCCCCAGATGAAAGTGGAGATAAAGGACCGACGATGTCAATTTGTGTGGTGCAGTGACTCGTTGCTCGTCTCACCATCACCTGCTGAGTCTGTATGTACAGACTCTCTAGATAACGTGAGTCTCTATGTATAGACTCTCCAAATAACGTTAGAGTCTGTACGTACAGACTCTCTAAATAACGTGAGAGTCTGTATGTACAGACTCTCTAAATAACGTTAGAGTCTGTATGTACAGACTCTCTAAATAACGTTAGAGTCTGTATGTACAGACTCTCTAAATAATGTTCAAGTCTGCATGTACAGACTCTCCAAATAACGTTAGAGTCTGTATGTACAGACTCTCTAAATAACGTGAGAATCTGTATGTACAGACTCTCTAAATAACGTGAGAGTCTGTATGTACAGACTCTCTAAATAACGTGAGAATCTGTATGTACAGACTCTCTAAATAACGTGAGAGTCTGTATGTACAGACTCTCTAAATAACGTGAGAGTTTGATGTACAGTTTCTCCCAAAAAAAACCGTAGAATCTAATGAAAACAGCCCTCTTTTTAAAATAACGTGAAAATTTTGTATGTCCCAACCCCTCTAAAAAAACGTGAGAATCTTTTGTACAAAACTCTCAAAATTTAAGGGGTGGGGAATTTTGGAATGTCAAACTCTTTTTAAAAGTGAAATTTGTAATTTTCAGACTCTCAAAATTTAACGGGGGAATTGTATTCGGACTCTCTAAATAAACTTTGGGTTTGAATGTACGGGACTTTTCCTAAATAACGTGGAGTTGTTTGTACAGACTCTCTAAAAAACCGTGGGGCCTTGTATGTAAGAACTCTAAATAACGGGAAAACCCCTGTATGTAAGATTTCTCTAAAAAACCGTAAAGGTTTTGATGTACAAAATTCTCAAAATTTAACCTGGAATCGGGAATGTACAGATTTCTTAAATAACGTGAGAGTTTGATGTAAAAACTCTCTAAATAACGTGGGGCTGTATGTAGGGACTCCCCTAAAAAACGTGAGAGTTTTGTTTTAAGACTTTTAAAAAAAACCCGTGGATCTGTTTGTACGGGCCCCCCCCCCCAAAAATAACGTAAAAATTAAAAATGTAAGACTTTTAAAAAAAAACGTGAAAATCTGTATTTTAAGACCCCTTTTTTTTAAAAAACGGAGAATCTGAATTACAGCCCTTTTTCAAAATTTAAAGGGAAAAAATTTGTTTGTACAGACTCTCTAAATAACGGAGAATTTTTTAAGAAAAACAGACTCTCTAAAAAAACCGTGAAAATTTTGTATTTTACAGACTCAAAAATTAAGAAAAAATTGTATGTACGGACTTCTAAATAACGGGGGAGAATCTGAATGTACAGACCTCTTAAATAATTTTAAAAATCTGTAGGTACAGACCCCTCTAAATAACTGGAATCTGTATGTACAGAAACTTTTAAAATTAACGTGAAAAGCTTGTATGAAAGATCTCTAAATAATAAGAAAAAAAAATGTAAAAAAACCCAAAAAAAAATTAGTTTTTTTGAAAATTTTTGGGGGAAAAAAACGGGGGAATTTTGAAAGTACAGACTCTCTAAATAAACGTGAGTTTTGTATGACAGACTCTCAAAAAACGTGAGAGCTTGTTTGTCCAAAACTCCTAAAAATGAAAAATCGTATTTTAAACCCCAAAAAAACTTTGGGGACTTGTATGTACAGACTCTCTAAATAACTTTGGAGTCTGAATGTACAGCCCTTTTAAAAATTAACGTGAGAGTTTGTATTTTCGACTTCAAAATTTAAGGGGAGGTCTGTATGTCAAAAACCTCAAAATAACGGGGGAGTTTTTATTTTACGGGACTCCCCAAAAAACGTGGAGGTTTTGTATGTACAAAATCTTAAATAACGTGGGGTTTGTATGAAACAGACTCTCAAAAATAACGGAGAGTCTGTTTGTCCCGGACTCTCAAAAATAACGTAGAGCTTGATGTACAGACTCTCAAAATTAATTTTTGGAGTTGTATGTACGGGACTCTTAAATAACTGTTGAGAGCCTTGTAGGTACAACTCCCCTAAAAAAACCCGGAAAAAGGTCGTATGTACAGACTCTCTAAAAAAAGGGGAAGCTTGTATGTACAGATTTCCTTTTTTTTAACGTGGAGTTTGTTTTTCAACTCTCAAATAAGGGAGAGAGCTTGTATGTACAGCTCTCAAAATAACGTGAAAGCTTTATGTACACTTTTAAAAAACGGAGAGCTTTATGAAACGGGCCCTCTCTAAATAACGGGAGATTTTTTTGTAAAAAGACTCTCTAAATAAGGTGAGGGGCTTGTTTTTTACACCTCTCTAAATAAACGGAGAGCTTGTATGTACGGACTCTCAAAATTTTAAGTAGAGTTTATGTACGCCTCTTTTTTAACGTGAGGTTTTGTAGGGAAACGGGACCTCAAAATTTAAGGTGAGAGCTTGATGTACAGATCTTAAAAAAACGTGAGAGTTTGTTGTACAGCCCCCAAAAATAAGGGTGAGAGCTTGTATGTACAACTCTTTTAAAAAACGTAAGAGCTGTATGTACAGACTTCTAAAAAAAAAACTTAAAAGCTTTTGGTACAGATCTCTAAAAACGTGAAAACTTGAAATTACAGACTCTCAAAATTTAAGTGAGGTTTGGTTTTAAAAGGGACTCTTTTAAATAAGGGGAGGGGCCCTGTATGTACGACTCTTTAAATAACGTGAGAGTTTTGGTTGTACAACCCTCAAAATAACTTTAGAAACTGTATGTCAGACTCTCAAAAAAAAACGTGAGAGTTTTGTTTTAAAGACTCCTAAATAACTTTAGAGTTGTAGGGTTAAAAAAACAATTTTTAAAAAAAACGTGGAGTCTGTATGTACAGATTTTCAAAATTTTAACTTTAGAGTTGTATGTACAGACTTTTTTAAAAAACGGGGAGAGTCTGTATGTACAGACTTTCAAAAATAACGTGAGGGGGTCTGAAATTAAAACTCTCTAAATAACGTGGAGTCCTTGTATTTTCAGCTCTCTAAATAACGGAGAAGTTTGTATTTACAGACTTTTTTAAAAACGGAGAGTTGTATGTACAGTTTTTCAAAAATAACGTTAAAGCCCTGTATTTTACAACCTCTAAATAACGTGGGGCCCCTTGATGAACAGATTTTCCTAAAAAAACCGTGAGAGTTTGTATGTAAAAGACTTTCTAAAAAAACGGAGAGCTTGTATAAAACAGACTTTCTAAAACGTAAAAGGGTCTGTTTTGAAACAGATCTTAAATAACGTGAGAGCTTGTATGAACAGACTTTCAAATAACGTGAGAGTCTGTATGTACAGACTCTCTAAATTTAACGTGAGAGCTTTTATGAACAGACTTTCTAAATAAACGTGGAGCCCTTGTATGTAAAGATCTTTTAAATAACGTGAGGTTGTTTGACAACTTTCTAAAAAAACGTGAGGGGTCTGTATGTACAACTCCTAAAAAAACTGAGAGCTTTTTTTAGGAACTCTCTAAATAACGTGAGAGTCTGTATGTAAAGATCCCTTAAAAAAACGTGAGAAAACTTTTAGAACAGACTTTTTAAATAACGTGAGAGCTGTATGAAACAGACCCTAAATAACGTGGGGTTTTGTTTTCGGGACTCTTTTAAATTTAACTTGAGAGCCCGTATGTAAACTCCTAAAAAACCCCCTTTTAAAGATTTTTTATTACAACTCTCTAAAAAAACGTAAAGAGTCTTATGTACAGACTCTCTAAATAACTTGAGAGTCGGGTGGGGTTACAGACTTTCTAAATAACGGAAAACTGTATTTTACAGACTTTCAAAAAATAACGTGAGATCTTTATTTTACAGACTCTCTAAATTAACTTTGAGAGCCTGTATGTACGACTCTCAAAATTTAACGTGAGAGTTTGTTGTACAGATTTTCCCCTAAATAACGTGGAGTTGTAGGGTACAGATTTCAAAATAACGTAAAAGGGGCCCTGTATGTACAACTTTTCTCAAAAATTAACGTGAGACCCTTGTATGTCAGATTTCCCCCAAAAACGTGAGATTTTGTATGTACGGGACTCTCTAAATAACGTGAGGCTTGTAGGGAAAGACTTTCAAAAATAAGGGTAAAAGTTGTAGTCGGGACTCTTTAAAAAAAGTGAGAGCTTGTTTTACAGATTTTCTAAAAACGTGAGAGTTTTATGTACAGACTTCTAATAAGTGAGAGTTTTTATGAAGACCTTCTAAAAAACCCGGGAGAGTGGGTATTTTAAAGATCTCTAAATAACGTGAAGTTTGTAGGGAACAGACTTTCTAAATAACTGAGATTTTTGTTTTAAACAGACTCTCAAAAAAAACGTAGAGCTTTTATTTACAAAATTTTCTCTAAATAAGGAAGTCTGTATGTAAAGATCTCTAAATAACGTGAGAGCTTTATGAACAGCTTCTAAAAAACGTGAGAGTCTGTATGTACGACTCTCTAAAAAACGTGAGGTTTTGAATTTACAACTCTCAAAAATAACGTGGGGTTTTGTATTTTACAGACCTCTAAAAAACGGAGAGCTTTTTTGTACAGACCTCTAAATACGGGGAGAGCTGTAGGGTCAGATTTCCAAAATAACTTGAGGGGGTCTGTATTTTACAGACTTTTCAAAATTTAAACGTGAGAGTTTGTATGTAGGGGGACTTTTTTTAAAAAACCGTGAGAGTCTGATGAAGGGACTCTTAAATAACGTGAAAAGCCTGTATTTTTAAAAAAACCCCCTTCTCTAAATAAACCCTAAAACAAACTTTTTTTCAAAAAACTTAACTTAAAAACCCCAAAAAACTAACCCCAAATTAAAACCCCCCAAAAACCCAAACCTTTTTAAAACCCCCAATAAAAAAAATTTTAAACCCCCCCTTCTCTAAAAAACTTAACCCCTTTAAAAACCCCCCTTCTCTAAATAATCAAAACTTAAAACCCCCCCTTCTTAAAAACTAATTTTAAAACCCCCCAACCTAAATCTAAATTTTTAAATTACAACCCCCCCAAAATCTAATTTTTAAAAAATTTTTCCAAAAACTAATCTTAAAAAACCCCTTTTCCAAAAACCCAAACTTTATTACAACTCCTTAAAAAACCCCTTATTCTTTTACAACCCCCAAAAAAACAACCTTTTTTAAATCTCAAAACTAACCCCCAAAAAACCCAAAAACCCCTTTTTTAAAATTAAAATACGTAACATTAAAACCCCAAAAACCCTAATTTTAATAAAACCCTCCCAAAAACCCCTAAAACCCTTAAATAAAACTTCAAAAAACCCAAAAACCTTTAAAACCCACCCAAAATTACACAACTAAAACAAAAAATACCATTCCAACAAATCATTTTCCCTTAAAAATTTTAACGTAACCCCTTGTTAAAATTTTTTAAAAAATGTTTTAACCTTTAAACCAAGTGACACCAAATAAACCTTTTTGTCCCAAAAAATTTTTGGTTTATTTATTTAAGGTTGTTTTTTTTGGGTAGTTTTTGAAATGCAAAAATTTTTTGGTATGTGAATTATTTAGGGAAAATTTGTTTTCACTTTTTTCAGTCCCAAAAAAAAAAATATTTGGGAAAGCAAAACCCATTTATTCTGATTTCGGGATTCATTTTTTATTTGGGTGGACGGTAACCCAGCGGAAGGCCTCGGCAGAGCCAAAGCTCCAAGGGGGAGACATATTGACTAAGATCCCGCCCAGGAAATACTTTTTCCTTTTCATTATCCTGGAAAGCACGAACTCAACTAACGTCCGGGACTTGTACATGCCCAAAGGTTTTTACTGAAAGGGAAGTCAGATAAAAAACCCTGCCCACAAAGCGCCATGTGATTGAAGGCTGGGAGACAAACATTTTTTTGATTGTTACGTAAATCAAAATTTAAAAAAATTAATATGGGAAAAATCATAAATTGCAGTGCAATGGGAGGGTTTTTTGACCCCTGATTCAAAAATTTAAAAACTAAAATCGTTAAACAAAAAAAACAATTTGACTTTTTTTTCCCTCTCTCTCATCTCAAAAGATTGGGGGGTGCCCCCAGGGGCCGATGACTGGAAGGTGTTTGAGGAAATTTACGGGAAAGCTGTAGAGGATTTGAAATTTATAAAAACATTTAAAAACAGCAGAGGGATCAAGGCGGAGATTCCCCTGAGGGTTTTATGAGGGGTTTTGTCTGCGTAATTATTAAACAAAAGGGACCATCTCCCCCTTCCCATAATTTTGAAAAAAATAAAATATATATATAGAATATATATAAAATTTTTATATATATATATAATAATAATTTATATATTTTATTTTTATTTTTATATAATATACAATATATATATATATATATATATATATATTTTATTTTATATTTATATATATATATAAATATATTATATATATATATATTTTAATTTATATATATATTATATTTTAAAATATATAAATATTTTTAAATAAAATATATATATATATTATATATATATATATATATAGGGGGTTTTCACCTCTAGAACTGTCCTGGGGACACCCCTCTTTTTTTTTTTTTTTGATCCAAGGCGGGCTGCCTTGGATCAAAACATCTAGCGTGAGCTGGGCGCAAGGTTTTGGGTCCAGTTTTGGTGAGGATGGAAAAGCACGGCTACCTTTTTCCCAAAGATTCGTAGGTTCGAGTCCCCCTTCAAACCAAGAGATCAGCTCGGAAACGTAAAAAAAAAGGCTTAAAGGAAGAATTTTTGGGGTTTTCTTCCCGAAGCTTTTTGAATTTTCCCATTTCCCCTTTTCCACCCCCTTTTCATTTTTTATAGGAAATATTTTAAAAAGTAATTTTAGTACAAAAGGTTTCAGAGAAAACTTTTGTTGATTTATTTATGACCATACAGTAAATGAGGTGTGAGGATACATGTTTTAGTACAAAATTTTTCGGGGTTTTTTTTCTGTTAAAAAGCAAAAAAATTCATTCGCTCCTCAGGTTGGTGTGTGGCCCAAAATACGCAGGCATTACCCCCTTCTGAACACAGGCTGAGTTACTGTAAAAAAAACCCTTACTGCTCGGGACCCCTATTACCCGTTAATTCTTTTGCCTAGCTTTTTGAGAAACTCAATGCCCCTTTTTCCCATAAGCCAAAGGGTTTTTCTGACCCTTTATGGGAATAGTTCTGCATTTTTTTCTAGATTTTTGGGGATTTCCCTGAAGCTGGCAGGGGCCCGCCCTTCCTCCTTTATGTATTAAGTAGGTATCACCAAGGTAGATACACATGTGTAGCCCCACCCCAAACCTGTTTGCTGTCGGGCCAGGCTTGAAGGGTAAAACCCACCTGGATTTTTTAAAGCTGCCATCAGATCTGCTTTAGTTGGGGTGGCCCCCTTTACTGCTGGGAAACCGTCTGTTTTTAAAGGCCCCTTTTTGAAAACTTTTAAATTGGGCCTCTTAATGTCTTGAAATCTTTCCCTCGGATTTACGGCACAAAAGAAAATGGTCCCCCGAATCGGCCCCTGTTGTTCACTTGCCCAAAAAACCCCTGTGTTCGGTGGGGAATAGGGGTTTGGCAATTCGAAGGGAAATACCAATGCGGGGGGCCCGGGGGTTGAGGTGTGTCCCAAAGGGGGGGTTTTGGGGAACGGGCCAACAGAAACCCCCTGTTTAAGGGTTTCCATTTGCAAGGAGGCGGTTTTTTCCCCTTTCCCCTGACCACTCTGAACCCCACTTTTTGGGGCAATATTTTTAAAACTATTGGGCCATTTTTAGTGCGACTGTTTGCAGCTTTTGGGGGAGCAGGTCGGGTTTTGGGAGCCCGTTAGATTATCACAGTTTCTTTGGCCCATAACAAATTTTTCCCCCTTTGGGGACTCAAAAATTTTTGTCCCAAAGCCCTTTTAAGGAAAAATTCCCCCTGCTACAAGCCCTCTGGATGAAAACCCATGAGGACGGGAAAGCGGGTAGCCAATCTGCGATGACTTGTGGGACACCAATGACTCCTAGTCAAACGGGAAAATGTAGTTTGGGCCCCACTCCCCCGGCCCTTTTTTGGGTTTAAGGTTAAGTATTTTAGAAAAACTCTGCTTCAGGATACTGCATATTCGTGAAGTATGGGGGTTTATCTTTTTGGGGTGCACATCTTGGGAAAATATTTAAACCCTTTACATGCATAAAGGGTGTAAAAGTTTGCCTATTCGTTGTTCCTTCCCCTCATTTTCTTCCAATTTTTTCCCTAGAATTGTGTCCTTTGGCATCTCACCCGTGTGGTGGTTTGGGGTGTGTGTTTTGTTGTGGGGTGGGGTGTGTGGGGTGTGTTTTTGTTTTACTACCTAATTATTTTTTTTTTTTTTAAACCCACATCGGCCGTTTCCCACCAAAGCAGGGGGGACTGAAAAAGGGAAAAACTTCTTCATGTTCATTTCCATCACGGGTCTTGCCAGGGGGTCCCTTTAAAAACACTACATTAAAAAAACTGCAACTTTTTCCCCCCCTCCTTCCCATCTCAAGGACTAAAGCCCGGGCCTCCCGGTTTTAAATTTTGAATCCCGTTATGTTTTTTTTGCAAAACCCCCAAAAACAGAAAGTCAAGTTTTAAAAATCTTTTTCTCCCCATTCACTCTTATCAAAATGCTCAGCTGGTTTCGGGAAGCCCAAGCCCCTCACACCCCAAAAACCTTTCCCTTTTAACCCCCCCCCCCCAACCTTTCCTAGGTCACCTCAAACCCCCCTTCCCCTCCAGTACAGATTTTTCACTCTCGAATCATTCTGTTTGTTCCTTTCCCTCTCTTTTTACATGCCCAAAACCCTCAAACTTTTCCTCAGACCTCTCCCAAAAAATTTTGGAAATCCCGCACCCCCAACCAAATTTCCCCCAAATACGAATTCTCTACTTTAAATTTTCACCCCACCTTTGCCACCCAAAATTTAATGTCCCCACTGTCTCCCACCCTTTCCTCCTCACTGCAACATTCATCCCCCATTTTTTTCCCAAAACCCCATAAAAGAGTGTTGAAAAAACTCTACTCCCTTTTCTTTCCCCCTTTTTTTGGGCTTCCAAGGGAAAGTTTTGTCTCCACGGGGATCCTAATTTGCCCTGCTTCCCTTTTTCCCCTCACAATTTTTTGAGTCACCTCATTTTTCAAAACCCCATTCCCTGACACTTCCATTTTCCCCCAAATTTTAAAATTTTAATTTCACCCCCCGTACTCTCTCCCCCCCAATTTCTGATATCCAATCTTTCTCCCCAAATCTTTTTGTTTTCATCATAACTGAAACCTTTTTCCCAATTTTTTCACTTTTAATTTTCTTTTTTACACCCCCAAAATCCAAAATTCACCCACCAACTTCGGGAAATTCTCTTCAGAATCCCCCCAAAGGAGACGGTGTCATCAGAAAAAAAAGCAACGTGACAAATCCCCAAAAAATTTGTAGACATTTGTCTCTGACCGCTGAGTTTTGCCATGTTGCCCCCGGGTGGGGGTTAAAGAAATTAGTCCCCAAAATATGGCGGACAGCCCATGGCGCGGTTTAACACGGTCTGTGTGAAGCTGGCTGGGGAACACTCAGCGGGTTCTTAAATGCGGGTTCCCTTCTGCCTGTTACCCACGGTGTATAGCATACCAAATGAAGGGGCTGTATATTTGAAGCATTTGAAGGGAGGGGACAAGGATTTTAAATAAAAGTTCATGAGTGCTGGGTTTTACTCCAGGTTTATGATTTAAAAGAGAAGGAAGGGAACTTTAAATTTCTGCAGTGGGGGGGGTTCTGCCTACGGGGACGTATCAAGCTATGTAACGGGGGGGTAAAAGTGAAAAATGCCCCCCTTTTTTTTGGAGGCCTTGGAATATGATGTTGTGGCGGTTTTCCCTTTAAAAGGGCAAGATTCTTTCGGCGGAGTTGGGAGTGGGGGAAAAGGAGGCCCTTATATGGGGCTGCCAGAGGGACCCTTCACCCTGAAGGGGGGGACTTTTGAAAAAAAAACCTAAAACCGCCCGTGCTTTTTTGAGGGAAGGAGTTCAAAAAAAAAGGGTTTTTGTTTTCCCTTTTGCAGGAAAATGCGGGACTTGTAGGCTGTGGGGGCCCTAATAAACCATATGGCACCCCAAATGCATGACAGCAGGGAAGGGGGGGACAGGCCCCCAACAACGATGGAAAAACAGTGGGAATTTTGGGTACCGGGAAACAGGTGAACTGCAGGGCAGGCATTGGAAGTTGGAGTGAAGAAGCGACAGACCCGGAGTCGGAGATGGAGCGTGCGCCCTTTTTCCCTGTGGGAACGGTGTCTAAAGGGGGACATTTTCGGGGGGCGATTTTTGGGCAGGGTGACTTGCAAAAGGAATGGAAAAACGGGGGTTGGAGGGGTCTTAAAAAGGACTCCGGGGGGAGGGAAAATTGGTGGGGGCAAGCTGCACCAGGTGTGGGGACCCCTTGTGCAATGGGGGGGTAAGCGACACAGTGGTGATTGGGGTTTGCCCCAAAGGGGGGGACAGGGGACGCTGATGCACCGTGTGGAACAAAGGCTCACGTAAACGAGTAGGGGAAATTGGGTTATGGAAGAGCCCTAAACGCCCAGGCAGGATCTGAAAAAAAAATTGGTAACATCTAGACCCCTGGAAAGGGTTTGGGCAAACTTTTTTCTGTGGTTTTAAAAGGGGTCAAAAGAAAACGGGAAAACCCCGGGGGTCGGGGTGATCATTTCCAAAAAGGGCTTAGTCAGCGGGCCAATTTCTTTAAAGGGAAACCCTTAAAAGGCGGGGGGGAAAGGGCCCCCCTTTGTGTAAAAATTTAAAGGGTTGCCAAAATTAAAAGGGTTAACGGCCTGAGAGCTGAGGTTAAGAGGGTGGGGAGGGAAGGTTTTTGGGGAAATTTGATTGGATATTTTTTATACAGGAGCATAATTACAAGTTTTGGATTGAATTTTCATTTGAAGGGGTATAAATTGTATGTGAGTGGATCGGTTTGGGGGAAAAAGGGGGGGGCTGTGGCAGTGAAGGAATCCCAAAACCTTGCGGGTTTTGGGTGGGGGGAAAAAGGGGGTGGGAGGGTGGGGGCAGTAGAGGGGGAGTGGGGTGAGACCCAAAAATTTTTTTTTAGGAGTTTACAGGAGTATACAAAATTTTTTTCAAAAAATTTGGTAAATTTGGGTGGGGGAAGGTGATAGGTGGGTTATACCCGGGGGTTGGGGTTAACGCTCTTTGCTTCACACGGTGAGGGCCCGGGTTTTGATTCCCAGCCAGAGTAAAACATTGGACGTGTTTTTTTTCCACCTGTTGTTTTATGTTCCCCACATTAAAAAGGGTAACCTGGGGTTTAGTCGATGGGGTTGGGGCGCATCCCGGGACACTGAACCCAAGGAGGGCCCGGTCACCAAGGGCCCGGGCCCCGGGGGCGTTGACCCCCCGGGAAATCTCTCCAGATTAAATCTCCAAAATACATAGGGGTCCGATGGGGTTTTTTGGGGGAAGTAGAGAGTTTGGCAGGGACATAAGGGGGCTTTTTTTGGGGATTTTTTGGAGGGGGGGGAAAAAATTTTGGGTATTTTATTGGGGGGAATGCATATGACTGTGTGGATAAAAAAATTTTGGGGGGTTTTTTTTTGCATTTGGGGGTTTTGGGAAAGGGGGGAGCGCAGTGGGGCGATACACCCTATTTATCGGCTATGGGAAGGGTCCCAAAATTATTAGCCGATTGGGAAAAGGGTGGTTTAAAAAAGGAGAGGGGATTGAGGGAGAGGTCCCTCTTTCTAATTTTTGTTTGCGTGCAAAGCAGCATCCATTCTGTGGGCTCGTTGAACGGATGGGGAAGTTTAAAAAGGGGAAAAGGGGGGGTGCTTTGGTATTGGGGGGGTATGGGGGATGAAAACCATATCTTTTAGAAGTGGTTGGGGGGATTGCGTACAGGGGGGGATGTTTGGGGCTTTTTGGGGGAAAGGGGTCTGGCATGCAAATAAATAGGGTTAAAAACGTGCTTACTGGGGTAGGTTTTTTTAGTGGGGGGGCTTGGGGTTTTGGGGTTTTTTGGGGGGCAGTTGGGGGTAGGCTAAAAAATTTGTGGGGTTTTATACATGGGGGATGTGCAGAAAGCTAGGCAGGTAAATTCAGGTGGGTGGAAAAGAAAAACATTTAGTAGGTTTACGGGGTTTTAAGGGGGGGAGATGTCCCTTTTTACAAGGGAGTGGGCGATAATAGTTAATTTGCTGGTTTTCCCGTAAGATTTGGGGTATAAACGGAAGTGTTCCTTTGGGGGACACAGGGCGTACAAAGGGAAAGCAAGACGGGGGGTTTTTTGTTATGGGGTTTTTTGGAGGACATGGCTGAGGAAAAGGGGGTGGTGATTTTCGAATGTTGCAGAGGGGGAGTGGGCCTTTTTGCTTTGGGGCCAAGGGGGAAAGCCATTTAAGTAAAACAAAAATTTGTCAAAGGCTGGAGGGGAAAGAAGGGGGGTTTAAATGGGGAAGGTGATGGGGGTGTGGGGGGATGGTGAGGAGGGAAAAAAATTTTTTGAATGTGAAGATATGCTGAGGGTTTTGTTAAATTTTTAAAAATTGCCCTTAAAAATGGGAAGGGAAATTTGGGATCATTTAAAGGGGCCCGGGAAAACCTGCAGGGATACGGTCTATCCAGGTTAATGCCTGGGGACGGGAGTTAGTATACAGATTCAAGATGGGGATTTCCCTTTCCCCTTGAAAAACGTTTTGATTTTAAAGGGTTCGGTGCGGGAGCTGTCCTAAACCCCGTGGGGGTGAGCTGGAAACAGTATTTCAAAGTGTCTATTTTTTTTGAAGCATTGGAGAGGGTTTTAATGTGGTTTGGGGAGGGTTTTTTTGGGTTTCTGGGTGGGGGTAATGTAGCGACCCTTAGAGATTTAACATTAGAGGGGAAAGGGTTTTTAAGGGGGGTAAAAAAAGGGCGATTATGTATGGGGGTTAATTTGGGTTTTCTGTATATTTCCCCGGGGGGAAAGAGAGGGTGCTTTAGGGGAGGATTCGAAATTTTAAAGGGAAATTTGGGGGACGTATAACAGGGGCTGCTGGGGAGGAAAAACTTATTTTTGGGGGCAGTGGGGGGCTTGTTTTTCCCGAGAACAAACCCTTTAGCTTAACCCTCAGTGATAACCTTTAGGGGGGACTGGTTTTTTTGGTATTTGGTTTTTTTAAGGGTTTTAGGGGATGTTGGAGTGTAAGGGGACGGTTATAGCAAAGAGGGGTGGATGGTATGGAGTATTGGGAAAATTTTGGTAGGGTGATAATTTGGGCCCGATTCAAGTGTGGGAAGGTTTTTTTTTTCTGGTTATAAAAATTTTTAAAAACAAGGCCTTGGGTTTAAAAAAATTTGGAGGGTTTAAAAATGTTAAGTTACATGCTGAGACCCCAAAAAAAGTGTGATGTTAAAATCAAACGAGACCGTGTTATTGGGGGATTTTTTGGGGGCCAATTTTTTAGCCTACTGTTTTAAAAGGGTTTTTTGTATAAATTTCTAAAACAGGTTGTGTTGGGTTTTGTTACAAGGTTTTATAATGATTTTAATTATGTTTTTAAAAAGCTTTTTTTTCCCAAACACTTTTTTTTAATGGTATTAAAATATCGTTTTCTGTTGCGGAATTTAACAATTAAAACCTGGGGTGTTTAATTGTGAATGGCTTTTGGGGTTTGGGGGTGTTTGTGGAAATGTAGTGTGTGGGGGTGAAAGTAATGTTCTTAAAGATAAAGAGCTCCCGGGGTTTGGCGTTATTATGGGGGAAATCAAAAGGGGATGTACGGTTAAAAAAGGGGTTTAAATTTAAAATTTTTTGGCTGAGTCATAATATAACCCGATGAATAGTAAATATAACAATATATAGTAATTTTTTTTTTTTGAGAAAAAATAATAATGTAAAAATTTTTTGGTGTGGTGAGACATTCCATTTCAAAATAGTAATGTAAAAATCTGATCAAAGTTTTGTAAAAGTTTTTATATATGCCAATCTTTTTGTGATACTAGTTTTTTTTCTTTTGGGTGAAGGGGGGGGGGGGTTTTTTAAAAAATAATTTTTGTCTATGATCAATACCCACCAATTTTTTTTTGGTTAAAACGTTTAAAAAGTTTTTTTAAATATAAAATTAACGGTTGGGTTTTAGGGAAATTTGTTATGACTTTTGTAAGTTGGGGGTTTTCTGTACAAACAAGGATTCAATTTTTTTTTTTTTTTCTTTATGTGACAAGTTTTTTCTGATTTGTCTAATTTGTGGCCCTTTTTCTTTATGTTTATGTTTTTTGAGGGTAAAAGCCCGGGTTTTTTTTTCAAAGGGTTTTTAGGGTTGGGGGGGGGGGGTTTCGGCATCTGTGTTGCAGCACACGTTTTTTAATTCTGCATTTTGAAGGGATTGGGGTGAAATTTTTAGGGGGCTTTGGGCAGCAGGGGTTAGTATTGGTGCAGTATTGTTTTCGTTTATATTGTAATTGTTTCGTTCCCTAGGGATATTTTTTGCCTTTTACATTTTTTTTTGTTGCGTTCATTTTGTATATTGTTTTTCCTTCTTTTTGTTTTTTTTTTGCGTTCTTTTTGTAGGTTTTTTGCGTTTATATTGTTTTGTTGGGGGGGTTGGGGGTTTATATTGTATGTTGTTGCGTTCATATTTTATATTGTTGCGTTCATATTTTAAATTTTTGCGTTCATATTGTTATTGTTGCGTTCAAAATTGTAAATTTTTGCCTTCATTTGTATATTGTTTTCGTTCATATTGTTTATTGTTGGGTTCATATTTTTATATTGTTGGGGGTTATAAATTTTAAAATTGTTTTCCTTTTATATTTTAAAAATTGTTGCGTTCATTTTTGGGTTTTGTTGTTAATGGTCCGCTTGTGGCCATAATTTTTATGGTTTTTTCATCATTTTTATTGTGATAAGTTTTAAAAAAAAATATAAAAAAAAATTGTAGTTGCAGGGGTCGGACTCAGCACCTGGCCCAGCCCCTTCACTGAACGCTACTTGGTGCACTCTCCCCTGCTCCTGAGCTTTTTCATAAACCCCGTCCCTTTAAAGTAGTATGGTTTTCCTCCCCCCCCTTTCCCTTTTACCTCCCAAACTCGCCAACTGTTCCCCCTTCCCCGAGTTTCTCTGTGACTGAAGAAATACTTCCCAACATCCCTGTGACTCATCTGAGCTTCAACCCAAGGTGAAAACCCCTTTTTTCTGTGTTCCCCCCTCTGGAAATTTTTTTCTCTGTCCATCCTGTCTATTCCAAAAAGTATTTTGTAAGTCCCTTTCAAAATTTTTCCCCTTTAACCCCCCGTAATCCCTATCGTCAGGCCGATTTCCCCCAACCTTTTTTCGTAGGACATTCCCCCTTTGCTCTGGGAATTAAACCCGCGCAAACCCCTTTTCACTTTTTCTTAAATTTTTTGCGTGCCCTTTATCAAGTGCGGGGTTTTCCAAAACCCTTTGCTGGGATATCCAGTACACGGGTACAGTGTCTTTAACGATTCCTTTTAAGGTATCGGGGAATTTCTATTTTCAGATTTTCCAGGCGCCCTATGCTGCAGCAGTTTTTTTTGGTTTTATGTGTGCTTCCGGGAAAAACAGCTCGGGGTTATTTCTCATCCCCAAAATTTTCTCCCTTTAGCGGGGGTTTTCAGTTTTTTGGGCCCCCCTAGCCCCATACTCCCCCCCGCAGTCCTTTTTTGCCCTTCCCCAATCTTCTGCTTTGCATTTAGCGGGGTTAAAAATTTGAGAAACCAAATTGTGGGACCAGGGGCCGCCCCGTCCGGTTTTTTGAAGACCTACCTAATTTCCCCCCAAAATTTAAATTTTAAATTTCCTCATTAATACACATCATCTCGAACAAGGGCACTTCTAGTCAACCCTTCCATAAAGTCATTCAAAATTCCCGGAGTAGCACTGGGCCCAGGACCGACCCCCTGGGGGGACCCCCCTGTCCCCAGGGCCCACGTGTTTCCTTAAACACTACCATGACTCACCCGTTGCCTCCCTGTCAAAGGGATTCTCTTAGCCATTGCAAACGCCTTCCTTTTTTATGTGCGCCTGAAACCTAGCTTTTGCAACCCTTCCTGTGAGGGAAAAAGTGGGGCAAAGGCCTTTTTCAGTCCCAAAAAGATTCAATCAAAACCAGCCTTCTTCTCGTGTCTTACTTCCGTTTACTTTAAAACCCAAAAAAATCAAGTAGGTTTTTTGACACAGGGTTTTTCCTTCCCCTAAATTTCCCTGATGGTTGGCGTTTATTCTCTTTTTCCATTTCCCGGTGCACACCCTCTCCTCCTGATAATCTTTTTCATTTCTTTGCCCTACTAGCACGTCAGTGAATGGTCCCGTAGTTTAAATTTCCTCTTTTCCCGTCTCTTTTTTTTAAAAATGGGTACTACTTTCCGTCTTCCATACCTCAGGTGTTTGTTTCCCGTTTCAAGGGAAAGTGTTGAATATTGTGGTTAGTGGCACCCACAGCATTTCTGCTCCCTCTCTAAGGACCCATGTGGAGTGTGTGTGTGTGTGTGTGGGGTGTGTGTTGTGTGTGTGTGTGATGTGTTTTGGTGTGTGTGTGTGTGGGTGTGTGTGTGTGTTGTGGTGTGGGTTGGTGGTGTGGTTGTGCATGGTCCCAAAAATATCCAGAATGGGGGACAGAAACTCAGGGTTAAATTGATCGTTTTATTTCGATCCCTTCTGGGACCTCTTCATGATGGGCCCGGAGGGGGATACTGGTTTTTGGGTTTCCCTTTTTGTCTGTTCTTTTTTTTGTGAACAGGGAAAACATAGGCCGCTTTTTAAAAGGAAGGCCATTTACACTGTTGGGGTTTTCTGACGAAAGCAAAATTTGAGATAAAACTAGCTGGTTGCACATCTAGTTTGAAATAACAATGTTCCCCCACTTATCAGAAACTTGGGTTTGGTGGGAAGTCTTTACAAAGAGGTCAAAATTGCCTTTGTCTCCCCATTGGATTGGGCCCATCCCAAACCCGATTTTAGGTTGAAAAATTTTTTTTTCCCGGAATAATTCGTCGGTCTTTTTTCCAAGGACCCCTGGTTTTTTTTGGCTCAAAACTACCTGATAGTTTTTTTTTGTGTGTGTGTTTGTGTGTGTGTTCCCCCCTCTAGAGTTGGCCCCCTCTTAAAACTCCTCCATTTTTTCCCGTGTAGGTTTTTGTTACAAACAGGGGATTGGGCCCCCTTTTTCTTCCTTTTCCCCTGCCCTTTGGGCCCTTAAATGTAAAGGCCTTTCGACAACGAAAAAGAAACAAAGTGATTCCCAAAGACTTCGCTTTTATGCCAGTTTAGGAAAGTAATTTTTTTTGGAGATCGGGGATGTGTTCAGTGAAGGAATTAGCCCTTTGGGTATAAATTGGGGTGCTTTTACTATGGGGCAGGTAAGGGGATTTGGGGCCAACAAAGACGTTTTTTAGGGGCATAGGGTTTTAGCTGCCCGGGCAACTTTTTTTGCTTGTAGGGGAAAAAAAAAACAATCCCTTTTTTTTAGATTTTTAATTTTTCCCCACTAGCAAAGGAGGGGATGGGCGTTAAAAAATCAATTTATTTAAAATTTAAAGAGAAATAAAAAAAGGAAAAAAGAAAAACAAAAAGGGGTTATGAGGCTTTAAAGGGCGCAAGGGATTTAAAAAACCCAACCCCCCCCCCAAAAAGGGGTTTTTTCTTTGGGAAACAAAGTAAGATTTGGGGGCAAGATTGGGGCCCCCTTGGTCGTCATTTGGGAGTGATAAAGATATTTTGAAATTCTCAAAACCCAATTTTCCCCTCAGTTTTACCCAGGGAAAAAACTAGCGTAAATTTCCCTTAAAAAAATAGATTACGTAGAACAGGATAATTAAAAATGTCCCTTTTCAGTAATGTGACATGGTCCCCCCGGACAAATAGAGAAATAAAACCCAACAAATCCCCAGGCCTGATGAACTGTTTTAAAAGGGGGTTAAAGGGGAATTTAAAAAGGAACTTTGCAATTTCCTTTGGTAATCTTTTTAGCATATCACTACAAAGGCAAAAGTGCCCGATTTAATTTTTAAAATGGCAAAAAGTAATTCCCTTTTTTCAAGGCAGGGAAAAAGATCCTGGCTTCCATCTATAAAAACCCAAAAAACCCTTTTTTCCATACTTTGGGAAAAAATTTTGGGAAAAAATTAATTGGCCCCCCCAAGCCATTTTACCATTTGAAAAGGCCCAAAAATTTTAATAAATCTCAAACGGGGGTTTTTCAAAAGGGGGGTTCCCGTCCCCTTTCCCAATTTACTTAAAATTTTTCACTAAGGTGTTTGAGGAGGTAGAAAAATGGAATGAATGGGGGTATTGGGTTTAAGACCCTTTTTTAAGGGGCAAGGGCCATAGGGGTTCCAAAATTGAAGGGAGGAATAGGAGGGGAATTTTTTTTTCCCGGGTTTTAGGGATGGCTGACAAAAAAACAACAGAGAGTTTTATAAAAGGGGGACTCAGAAAGGGGGCACGTCGCAAGCGGTGTTCCACAGGGGTTTGTGTTGGGCCCCCGTTGTTGTTCACAATTTTTCATAAACGGGCAAAATGAGGGAATAAATAACCCAATAAGCAAAATTTATGATGACACCAAAATAATCGGGCCCCAAATTTATTTAATAGGACATTAGAGCACCCCAGAATGATTTTTTTGGAATGATGCAATGGGGCGGAGAAGGGGGCAGATGCAGTTTAAAATAGACAAAAAGCAAATTCTAAATGTTTGGGCAGTTAAATAAAACCCTGCCCCATAAAACTAATTTAAAGTGAATTTTTAATATACTGATTGCGAAAAAGGGTTTTTGGAGTTCTGGGTTTTCACAATCTAAAACCAAGACAATAGGGGCATTAAATGGTTTTTCCCAAAAAAGCCCAACAAAAATTTTTGGCTTCATATTAGAAGTATAAATAAAAGAAGTCCTCAGGTTGTTCTTCCCAAATTTTATATATCCCTTGGGTTTGGCCTCATTTTGAAATATGGCTCCCGTTCTGGGCACCCGGGATTACAGAAAGGATAAAAATGCTCGGAAAACGTACAAAGGAGGAAGACAAAGGGTGATCCCATGTATAGAAAACTTTCCCATGAGGATAGACTGAGGGCCCCGAATCTGCACTCTCTCGAAAGGCGTTAAAAAATTTGGGGGGATATGATTTGAGGTGTTAAATGGAAAAAAGGAATAAATAAAGGGGATGTAAATAGGGTCTGAAAATTTTTCCCGCCAAAACATGGCTCGCAGGGAATGGGGTTTTAAGCTGGAAAAAAACAATTCAGGGAAAGGGAAAAAGGGAAAAAACTGGTTTTGGTTTAAAAGGTTTTTTGGATGAGTGGAACAAACTCCCGAGTACATTTTTTCAAGCTTTAAAAAAATTTTTAGTTTTAAAAATAGGTTTGTTAATACAAGAGTGGGTGTGGGTGGATGTAAGTTTGGGCCTATACTTGTGCTGCTGGTCTGGTAAAATGCTCCATCCTTTTATTTGGGATAACCAAACTGGGTGGGTCATTGGGGTTTAAAAGGGGGGGACATGGGCCTGGTCCGCATGGCCCGTAGGCCCGCGCCGTGTTTCCCTTTTTTTTATGTTCTTATGTTCTTATTATCAACCACCCCCGGAGAAGAGCATTCCCCCAGGGGGAGGCAAGCTTTTGGCAAAAAGGGGGTTTTTTTTATTTTTTTCCCCTTTCCCCCCAAGCTAGGTTGTGCGTGTTGAATCTTCATAAACGTTCTTTTGGACTGTTTAGTGTTGTAAGGGCAGCCTTATGGTCAGGGAAGTCCAACATACCCAAAAAGGGGGGGGGTTGGGGGCCCAAAAAATGCGCCTTAGATTGATCACCACTACTGGGCGAGATAGGAGCCGAAATGTGGGTTGGGAAGTGTACAAAGTTTTTGTCAAACAATGTAAGGAGTTTTTTCAAAATTTTTCCCCCTTTTAAAATATGTTGACGGAGCCCCACCAAAATTCTAATATTTAGACATTTTATCACACCAGGGACAGAGGTAAATAGTGTTTATTCATGTTTTTTAAAAAATATTTCGGTGACTAGGAATGACAATATCAATGAACCAGGATGTAATTTTTGAAAAACACACGGCAACACCTTGCCCTTGTCCTTGCCCGTCTTGACCCCATCAATGAGTTTTTTTGCCCCGAAAATTTCTAGCAAAATTTTTTGGAGCCCGTGTCCAAAAGGGCTCAACTCGGGATTTTTCAAGGGCGGGTTTAGTGTTCACCAACTGTTTTGTTCATCCCAAATTTTTTTTTTGCTAAAAAATGTTCTTTTTGATGTCCCCTCTTGTAACAGTAAACGTTTTGAAGTCTTTGGGGCCCGTTGTCAGTGGTGTGTCCCCCCCAGTAAAAATGCAGGAGCATTGTTTTTGGTGTCTAGGGGGGTGAACTTTCCCCCTTCTTTTTTCTCTTGTGTTTTTCCCTTTTTTGTTTTTAGCAGGTTTTTTTTCTCTGTAGGTTCTTTCTGCTCTGTAGGGTTTTGAAATTTTTACTTAAAAAGGGTTTACCTGGAGAGGGTTTTGGGGAAACGCTCCCCCGGCCCCCGGGCTGAGACCCGGCCCCCATGGTGGTTTAGGGTCTGAAATTTAAACCCGGCTGTTACTGCGGCCCCACGCAAGGGGAAGTACGGAAAACCCCGCCCAGTTGGTTTAGGTACTGACTTTAGGTGCCTGTCCCGTGCTTTCTTTAAGACGTCCAGGGTTTATTGGTTAAAACCCCCTTTTGTAAGCGGAAGGCAATTGAACAGTCTTGGGCCCCGGAACTTTTTTTTGTTGTCCCCTCAGTGTACTCGTGACACCCCCTCCTTTTCATCGGGGGAATTTTTTTTGCCTCCTGCCCAGTCTTTTTCTTTCATTGGAGTGATTTTCGTGTGCAGGTTTTGTACCCAAACCCTCCAGGACCTTCCAAGTGTATATTATCATGTCTCCTGCCTTCATTCCCAGGGAATTTAAAAATCAAGGGCCTTCAAAAACCCTTCCCGTAGTTTAGGTCCTTATGTACTTATGTTTGCCGTGAAAATTCTTTGTACACCTCCAGGGGCTGCAATTTTCGCCAAAACCTTTAAGGGAGGGGTTAGTGTACAGCAAATTCCAGCGTAGAGACACCCAATGATTTTTAAGAGAATCAACTTTAGCTTGGCATCCCTAGTTTTGAAGGTTCTCATTATCCCTCCCCATCTTTTTTCCCCAGTGGGTGAGGTTGAAACTTTTTTGTGGGGTGGGGATGGGTCCTTCACATTACTTTTCCAAATGGTTGTATGGTTTGAAATTTTTGGTATAAAACTGACACAATTTTTATTTTTTTTAAGTTTTCCAAAATCTTTGGGTTTTAAAAAATTTTCCCCGTTGAACCCTTTATTGTTTTCAGTGGCCCATTCGAAGATTTGGTTTTTGTCCGCTTTGGGGTCTCACCGTGTCTTTGATGGAGGGCACGCCATGGTGGGTCGTGTGTCATCCGTAAGGAAAACACGGAGCTATGGCCTACATCCTATGTCGGGGAAAAGAGGATGAAAAAAATAGACTGGGGGGCGAGTAATGTGCCTTGTGGAACAGAGCTTCCTTTCCGGGCTGTCTGGGACTTTTACTCTGTTTACTATTAATCTTTGTGTTCTATTTTTCCCCAAAAAGTTGTAGATCCATCTATTTAACGCTTCCCGTTTTTTCCTTTTTCCCGCATTTTGTGTGCTATTACACCATGGTCACACTTGTCCGGGAAACTTTTGCAAAGTTGGTTTTACACTACATTTTATTTTTAATTTTTCCTCTACAGCATCCAAAACCTTGTAAAAGTGGTCCAAATTTTTTGGGACACCGGGCGACCCGGGTCTAAAACCCCTGGTTTTTCCTGGGTTGTATAACTGATGGGGATCTAGGGGCCCTTTTCTTGTTCTCGGGAAACCCCCTCAAAGGGTTTTTTTTTATATGGGATATTAGTGCTATCGGTTTTGTAGTCCTTTTCAATTGCTTTAAATGGGCCCCCTTTTTTGGGTGTGGCTTTCTCTGTTTTTTTTTAGTGTGTGTGGGATGAACCCCCGTGTCCCCTGGGTTCCTCTCCAAAAATGATGAAAGGGACGCGATAGGGGGCTTTTTGCAGTTCTTTTTGAAAACGAATTTTTACGATCCCGGGGCCCGGGGCAGAGTGATGGACATGTCCCTTTAAAATTTCCTTTCAAAATCTTTTTTGGGGTTTTAATTAAAATCCAGAGTTTTGGAATGACCAAATTTTTTGGGGTTTCCCTTTTTATAAAAGAATTCATTTGGATTGGGCCCCCCTTAGTCTGGGCAGTGGATCGGCCCGAACACTGAGGTTTTAAATTTGGGGTCAAATATCTCACTCAATTTTTTGGCTTCATCCGTGTTTTGTTCCACCCACATTACAGGGGGGCCCAAAATGGATGTTGTTTTTTCCCTTTGATGTGGCCCTAATAGAAGAAAATGGTTTTTTTTTTTAAATTTTCCCTTTTTGGCTTTTAGGGTTCCCCGCGATTCTTTGGGTTCCCCAAGATTCCTTTAGCTTTTAAATTCGATATTTGAATTTCCATTTCCCATGCTTCCCCTTTGTATTTCATTTTTATTGACCCCACCTACAGCTTGTGGGCTTTTTGCTTCGCTGATAGGGAACGTCTCTCTCTTTCTCGTTTTAAAACTTCTTTTTACTTTTTTCTTAATGGGAAAGTGTCTTGAGCAATCTCAAGAACCACAGGGAATTTTATTTTTTTAAGGAAAATGTTCGGGGGCTGTGTTGTTTAGGATATCTTCCCAGGTTGTTTTAAATTTTGGACATGGTTTACTTGACCCATTGTATGTTTTTGTTATTTAAATTGAATTTCGTGAAGACACCCCTTTTTGATGCTCAATTTTGCTGGTCCGGGGCCCCGTGCAAAATAAACTGTACCTTAATTAAAGTTTTGATCTGGTGGGTTTGTCCCTTTTAAAACATTAAAATTTTGTATCGATCATCATTGTTTGTGAAGATGGGTCCAGCGGTATTTTCTAGCCCTTGTGGGCCTACTATTTGCTGGTTTAAGGCGAATTTGTTGCAGAGATTTAATAGTTCGTGTGTTGTGAATTTTTATCTGAGCTGCCTCCCGGGGGATCTCTGCTAAAACATTGTTTGCTATACTCCTCTTTTTCAGGTGTCTCAGGTTGAAATCTTCTGCAGTAACATGTTTGGGCAGAAGTTGGGAGACTTTCCGACAGTGGCCATTTTTCTCAAGCTGCTCCTGGAATTACTGGAAGTTGTATCTAGAGTCTTGTATACTACTACAATGACAAGGTTTTGGTTTTCCCATCTTTACCGCCAAAACATCATTTTAAGTGTTTAGTAGTTCTGTGCAAATGAATGGCTCTGTGTAAAAGGCCAACCCCACCTTTCTGTTGCCTGTTTAGTCTGTCGCATCGGAATACGTTATAACCTTGGATCCATATTTCGTTTTCATAATGATCCTTTATGTGGGTCTCTGTGAATGCTGCAAACATTGCAATTTGACTCCATGAGCAGTCCCTTGATGTAGGGAATTTTGTTGTTTTTGACGGCTTTAGACCCTGTGTGTTTGCAAAGCAAATGTCGTAATTGGTGGATTTAGGGGGTTTTATCTGCTGGCTCTAATATCTGTTGTTCTGGGGTAGAGGCCAATGTCCGTGACTCTGCTCCAGAGTGTTTTCAGGTTTATGTGGACTAAATTGTCATTTCTTGCCAGTCTTTTTCCCCCTTTTGGCCCTAAAAAGCCTCTGTCCCTGGAGAGGTTGAGAGTAGGAGTTTTTTCTGTGATAGCGTTGATAGAAGGTACACTCTGTGGGTGTATACTTCTGTCTCTTCCACGTCCTCATCCAGCTCTACCAGTATATACCTGTTTGTGCTTTGGCCCAGCACTTGCTCAGGTGGGAGTGTTAGTCCACCTGATTATTAGTAGCACCCATCTCAAGTGGAGGGAAATGGAGTACTGTTACCAGGTGTACCCGCAGGTGTTAGAGCAGTGATGGCTGACGACTATCAGGGGATGGAGGAGAGGTGACAGATCCAAGGCTTGTTTCATGCTGGGTAAAGGCTTGTT
>NC_069406.1:8108775-8139191 GCF_026875155.1 Cherax quadricarinatus | reverse complement strand
AGACTTAGGTTCCCTGCGATGTGAGTTTGGTTACCAAGCAAACCTCCCATTAGAAGGTAGCACGCAGGATGTCATCCTCTGGTTCCACCCAAAAAAAACACCAATGCCCTTAATGGTAGTCACTGCAGGATGGGCCTCTGGTTCCACCAAACAACACCCCTGCCCCTTAGCTAGGTTTGCACTGCAGGATTAGTCCCCTTGGTTCCACCCCAAACAACACCAAAGCCCTTAGACAGGTAGCACTGCAGATGCAAATCCTTTGTTCCACCCCAAAAACACAATCCCATTAGACTAGGTAGTCACGCAGGGTGTCATTTTCCCCGGGTTTCCACCAAGACAACACCCCTGCCCATTAACTAGTAGTCACGCAGGATGTAGTCCTCTGGGTTTTCCCCCAACAACACCAATGCCCCTTAACTAGTATCACTGCAGTTTTAGTCCTCTGGTTCCCCAAAACAACCCAATGCCCATTAGCAGTAGTCTTTTCCCTTGCAACCTATTTTTTCCCCCCTTTCCACACCCCAATTCTTTTATTCAAATCATTTAAAGTCCGGGGACAAGTCGGGGCAAGGGGCTCCCTAACAATGCCCCCCGGGAAAAGGGGCCCCTTTCCCAATGGCCCCCCTAACAATGGCCCCCCCAAAACAATCCCCCCCTAAAAAGGGGCCCCCTAAAATCCCCCCCTAAAAGGGCCCCCCAAACAATGGCCCCGGAAAATTTGGCCCCCCTACCAAGGGCCCCCTCCCAAGGGCCCCCCCTAACAATGGCCCCAATAACAAGGGCCCCCAAAAAAAGGCCCCAAAAAAAACAATGGCCTCCTTTAACAATGGGCCCCCTAAAAAGGGCCCCCCCTAAAAATTGGCCCCCAAACCAAGGGCCCCCAAACAATGGCCCCCCAAAACAATACTCCCTAGCAAGGGGCCCCCAAAAACTAGGGCCCCCTAACAAGGGGCCCCCCTTGGGGAAGGGCCCCCAAAAAATTTTCCCCCCAAAACAATGGCCCCCTTTAAAAATTTAGTCCCTAACAAGGGGCCCCCAAACCCAAAGGCCCCCTAAAAAATGGCCCCCAAACAATGGCACCCAAAAACAATGGCCCCCAAAACAATTGCCCCCTTAAAAAATGGCCCCTAACAAGGGGCCCCCAAAAACCAATGGCCCCCTAAAAAAGGCCCCCTAAAAAATAGTTCCCTAACAATGGCCCCCTAAAAAGGGCCCCCCTAAAAATTTGGCCCCCCAAAACAATGGCCCCCAAAAAATAGTTTCCCTAACAAGGGCCCCCCTAACAATGGCCCCCTCCAATGGAAAACCCTAACAATGGCCCCCAAACACTAGCTCCCCCCACAATGGCCCCTAAAAAAAGGCCTCCTAAAAATTTGGCAAACAAAACGGGTGGCCCCCTAACAATGGCCCCCTAACAGGGGCCCCCCTATGAATAAAAAATTTCTGTGACGCTCGTGAAGGAGGGATGGGAAAATAAAATTTTGAAAGGGGTTTCGGAAAAAATTTTAATTTTAAAAAATAACGAGATAGAAAAAATGCCTTTTGACTTAAGAAAACTTTTACTTAAATTTTTTAATTAAAATCCCCTTATGATATACATGGGGTTATATATTTATATAATTTCGTCCGGATTTTGTAAAACTTCGTTTTTTAGCTTCAATAGCAACGCTCTTTAGCCAAATAAGGCAAGCGAAAATTTGGTATGCAATAATATCGCAAAATTTATTCCAAAAACCAAACAAAAAAAACAAGTTCCTTTGTTTTTTTTATAATTCAACTTTTTAAAAGGTTAAATCTAAAAAAAATTTTTAAAATTTGGAGAAGGTTTAATTTAAACGGGCTTTTTAAATTTGTAAGTGGGTTCTTGAAAATTTGCCCAAAATTTTACCTATTCGTCAGGGACATTTTTTATATTTTAATATATATATATAATATATATATATAAATAATTAATATAAAATATTTTATATATATATATATATATATATATATAAAAGTTTTTTGTGTGTGTGTGTGGGGGTGTGTTTTTGTCTCACCTTTTGGGGGTTTTGGCAGGGGTCGAGCCCGGGCCCTGGGGGGTGTGTTTTTTGTGTGTGTGTGGTGTTGTGTGTGTTTTGTTGTGCGTGTGTGGTGGTTGTGTGTGTTTGTGTTGTGTGTGTGTGTGTGTGTGTGTGTGTGTGTGTGTGTTTGTTTGTGAGTGGGGTGTTTTGGGGCCTGTGTGAGTGGGTGTGTTGTGTGTGTGGTGTGTGTGTGTGTGTTTGTTTGTGTGTGTGTGTGGTTTGTGTGTGTGTGGGTGATGTGTGAGTGTTTGGTGTGTTTTTGTGTGGTGGGGTGTTTTGTGTGTGTGTGTGTGTGTGTGTGGGGGGTGTGTGTGAGTGTTGTGGGGTTGGGGCGTGTGTGAGTGTGGGGTTTTGGTGTGTGTGGGTGTGGGGTGTGGGGGTGTGTGTGTGTTGTGTACCCCTATTTGGTGGTTGCGGGGGGGTCGAGCCCTAGCCCCGGGCCCCGCCTCTTCACCCGGTTTCCCTACTAGGCCCTCTTCCCCGTTTTTTCCATGAGTTTTAAATTAAAACCTCGTCTTACAAACTGTGTTTTGGTTCCTCCCCTTCCACAACGTCTTTTTTCAGGCTATTCCACTCCCTTTTAAAACCCCATATTTGAAAAAATCCCTTCCTACATCTCTCTGCCTTTTTTTGTGTCTTAAACCCCCCAATTGTGGCCCCCTTGTTTCGGGTGGTCCCCCCCCTGGAACATCTTGTCTTTGTCCACCTTGTCTATTCCACGCAGTTTTTTTAAATGTCTTTATCATGTCCCCCCTGCCCCTTTTTGTCCCCCAGGGGTGGTCAGGCCGATTTCCCTTAATTTTTCCTCATGGGACATTCCCCTTACCGGGAAAACAACCCTTTTGTCGAAAACCCTTTGATTTTCCCTCTATTTTTCTTGACGTGTTTTTATCAAGGTGCGGGCCCAAAAGAGGGCTATACTAGTATGGGCCTACTACACGGTGTACGGGGTCTTGAATGTTTCCTTACAAAGGGTATCGGAATGCTGTTCTAAGGTTTTGCCGGGGCCCCCAAATGCTGCAGCATTTTATCTAAATTGATGTGTGCTTTCCGGGGAAGCCCAAGCTCGGTGTTATACTACCCCAAGATTTTTCCCTCCTTGAGTAGGTTTGCAGTTTTTGGGCCCATTTAGCCTAAACTCTGTCTTGGTTTTTCTGTCCCCTTCCCCCTATCTTCAGGGCCCTTTTCCCATTTGGCGGGTTTAAATTCGAGAAGCCATTTGTTTGGACCAGGTGTCCATTTTCCCAGGTCTCTTTAAAGTCCTACCGGGTCTCATCGTTTTTAAATTCTCCTCTTTAATTCACACATCTGAAAAGGGGGGGGACATTTCTGAGTCAAACCCCTTTCCGTCTTTGTCGTTCACAGAAAACCAAAAAAAGCACGGGCCCTTTGGGCCCGGGATCCCGTGGGACCGGGCCCTCTTCACGGGTCCCCAAAGGGTGATACATCATTAAAAAACCATGACTCGTTGTTCCCTCCCTGTAAAGGTATTCTCTGATCCATTGCAGTCCCCCTTCCTGTTATATGCCCCTGATGCTCTACCTTCTGAAACTAATCTTTTGGTGGGGCCCTTTTGTAAAAGGGGCCTTTCCCTTGCAGCCCAAAGAAGATGCAATAAACCCCCCCCCTCTTTTCTCTTGCCCCTTACTTCTGTTTTTTTTTCTTTAAAAACCCAAAAGGGTTTGTAACACGGGAAATTTGCCTTCCGTGAATCCGGGGCTGGTTGGCTTTTTTAATACCCCTGTTCCTTCCCGGGTGCTCCACCCCTTCCCCCCTTTGAGAATCTTCCCCATAATTTTGCATACAAATCCCACTCAATGACCCCAGGTTTATTTTTAGTGCCCCCCTTTTCTGTCCCCCTTTTTTAAAAAGGGGAATACATTTCCCTTCTTCCAAAACCTCAGGTGTTCCCCAAGTTTCCGGGGATGTTTAAAGGGAATTGGGTAAGTGGCACACACAACAAATCCCTCCCTCCAAAGGCCCCACGGAGAGTTTTGTTTTGGCCCCTTTTTAGCCTTTGGGGTATCGATTTTTCCCTTTGGGCCGTTTTTTACCTCCTCCTCATCTTTTATGTATGTCGCCAACACTTTTTTGGGTTTTTCCTTGTTGGTTTTCCCCATCTGGTCTCCCCCCCCCAGAGTCCTTCCTGCCCTCTACGTAAAAAATTTCCCTTTAAAATTCGTTTGGGGGCTCCTACATACCCCCTTGATCGTTTCTTGTAGTTCTCCCCCTTCTTTCCTCACCTTTTTCACCGGGGCCCTTTTACTGGCCCTTCCTCCTAATGTGGCTATACAGCAGTTTGGGGTCAGATTTGATTTTCGTTTTCTATGTCGTTTTCTACTGCCCGCGGGCCCCCCCCTCCTTTTTCTTGCATACTTTTTTCTGGCCTTCTACAAAATTCCTTGTTTTCCCTGGGCCCTATGCCTCCTAAAAAACCTTTTTTCCATTCCTGTTGCACTTAGTTTTTTGCCCCCCCACACCTTCGGGAAAACCCAAAAGGACTCGTTTTGGTCTTCCTATTTTTTCCGTTTCCCGGGGGAAAAAAAAATTTTCCCCTCTGCCCCCTTGCACTTTGTTGCCACATATTCCATCACCCGGTTTACGGGATTTTCCTACCATTTCTCTGCCCCATGAACCCCTGCAAAATTTTCTCTACCTGTTTTCCCCCCCCCCTTTTATAGTTTTTGGCCCTTTTCCCCCTTCTTTCCTTTACCTTCCCCACTTGTAACCCCTATTTAAATGCCCAAAACTCAGAACCACATGATCCCCTTCTCCAAGGGGCCTCTCTTTAAGTGAGTCCTCAAGTCTGAACCCCTCAGGAGGGGAAACCCCAAGTTTCCAGCCCCTTGCTGGTTTCATCCCCCTCTCCTCTGGTTGGCCCCTGACTGTTGATGCATGGGTTTTCAAGTCCCCAACTCCTTCATCTTGGCTCCCCCAGGGTTTCGGGCCCCCCATGTGGCTCCGGGTTTTCCCCGGGTCGATCCCCCTGGGGTTTAAAAAATGGGGCCCTTTAAAACCCCAAAAACCCTTTGCTCTGCTCGAGTGACCTCTTCTTGCCACCCCCCCCCAAAGTGTGTCCCCCATCCCCCTGTTGTTTACTTCGTACCCCCTCTCTTGGCCTCCTGATTTCCTCGGGGGGGTTTTTTACATCACCCCCAATGACTTTTTTAAATTTTTCCGGGAAACTGAATTGTCCCTACAAGTAGTCTTTTTCTCCAATCATGTCCCAGGGCCTTCCTTTTCCTCAAATCCCCTGGGTTTTTTTATGGCAGGGGAAACCCCCCTTCCCCCCCCTCTCCCCTTTCTTTTTTTCCCTTTCAGGATCTGATATCCTTTTGGGGAAGTTTGGGGTCTTTTTATTGTCTCGCGGATTTTGGTTTCTTTGCTGCTAGTTGTCGGGGGTTTTTTTAAACTGATTCTTTCTTTTCCACTCCTATGTTTTTTCTTTTTTTCCATCCGCGTTTGTGTACCAAACCTTTATTTTCTTTTCTATCATTGGGGTTTTATCCCAAGAATTTTGGGGGTTGGGGGAGGGAGACCCGGGGGGGGCCTTTAAAATGGGGCGGGGTTGTAGGGGGGGTTTTGGGTTGAGGGGGGGTGGGGTCAGAAGGGCCCAAAAGGGGACAGCTTTTGGGGGTTTAGGTTTGTGAAGGGGGATTGGGGGGAAAGGGGGGAACAGTGATTTGGGTTTTTAGTATGGGTTGCTCATTTTGCTTTGGGGAATTTCGTGGGGGGGGGGAGTTTTTTGGTTGGGGTTTCGGTGGGGGGGTTTTTTGCCCTTTCCTTGTCTGGGTCCTGTCATTTTTCATTGCTTTTCTCGTTCCCCTTTGCCCCCGGGTACCCCCTTTTCCCAGTGTAGTCCTTTCTTCTTGTGTTCTGTCGCGGTCGAGGTTTAACTCTTGGAAACCCCCTCTTTGTCCCTCAGTCTTGCTTTCCCCTTTCAGAATCCCGGGGTTTGATCTTTTTTCTTCCTTTAAAATTTTCTCTGAAGGCCCCTATTTCCCTTTCCCCTTGCCCAAAAAAACCAAATTCTCTGAAAATTTGCCCCCTGTACATATTGCCCCCCCCCTATTTTTTTTCATGATTTCCTTCAATCTTTTTTTCCCCCTCCCGTTTTTTTTTCTTCAAAGTTTGGGCCCCCCTTTGGGTTCTTTGGGGGCCCGTACACAAAAAATGACCTCGCCCTTTTCCGCCCCCCTGAGTTCCCCCATCTGCGCTCGAGGCATTTTTTTTCCTTTCCCCCGACATGTTCTTGCCCTTTAGTCCCCGTCTATCTGAAACTTTATTCTCAGTTGGGGCGGTCTTTCCTTACCCCGCTGTCCCTTGCTACTGCCCGTTGGCTGATAGAATCTCTTTCATATAGCAAAAATTCATTGTTTTCCCCCCCCTGTCGTTTGATCTTTGTGTGCTCGTCGTCTTTTTTTCCCCGGGGCCCCCCTGGGTCTGATAGGGCCTTCATGTCGGGATGTCCCGTTTTTTGCTTTCCCTTTCCCCCCTTTTCCGCGCCTTACTTTTGAATTTCCCATGTCAAAACCAATTGTCATTTTTCTCTCTAATTTTGTTTTCCCCGGCTTTGGGGTTTCTTTCTAAACACTGTATCCTACTTCTGCTGCTAAACCTTTTTTCCCCCCCCCTCTTCAGCATCCGCTCCTCCATTTTCTTACCAATCCCCTACTATTTCCTTCCCCACTCCCTTCCCCCCTTTTTTGGAGCTCCAGCTCCCATCTTTCCCCCTGGGTTTCCCACCAGATCCTGGGGTTTTTGTCCCCCTAAAAGGGCCCCCCAGTTTTTTTTTTTTTTTTTTTTTTTTTTTTTTTTTTTTTTTTTTTTTTTTTTTTTTTTTTTTTTTTTTTTACTTCTTATTACCACAGGGCAGAAAGGGTAGAGGAGGGAGAGGGTGTGGGGGGAGGGAGAAGGGGTAAAAAAGAGGGAGAGAGAGGAAGAAAAGGGTAGAAAAAGGGAGAGAGAGGGGAAAAGTATGGGGGTGAGGATTAAAAAACCAAGGGGGGGGGGGAGAAAAAAATTTTAGGGGGGAGGAGAAAGGGTAGAGAGAGGGAGAAAGAGAGGGGGAGGGAGAGGGAGGAAAGAGAGAAGAGGGAAAAGGGGGAAAAAAGGCTATGAGGAGGGGGAAAACGGGGAAGGGGAAAAAGGGGGGAGGGCTTGGGGGGGGCAGTTTAAATTCCCAAAGGAAACAGCTGTGGTATCACCTAGTTGCGGGTTTTGGGGTCGAGGGCCCCCCTTTTGGCCCCCCAGGGGTGTATGTGTGGGGTGCACGGTGTGTGTGTGTGAGCACACAGTTGTTTATATGTCCCAGAAATTTCAAATTTACTTTTTGTGTTTTTTAAAACTAATGAGATCCACAACCCTGAGATAGTTCTAATAATTTTTAATTTCTAGGGGTTTTTAACAATCCATTCCCTTTTACGGGAGTTTTGTACTCCCCTTTTTCTACATTGTAAAGGGGGAAGGGGGGTGTGGGGGAAAGAAAAGGGTAGAAAAGGGAGAGGGGAGAGAAAGGGTAAAAAGAGGGAGAGGGGAAGGAAAAGAGTATGGGGGGGAGGGAAAAAAGACCAAGGGGGAAAAGATAAATGTGAGGGGGGGGAAAGGGTTTGGGGAAGGGGGGAAAGAGGAAAGGGGGGAGGGAGAGAAAGGGGAGAGGGGGAAAGGGGGGAAAGAGGGTTGAGAGGGGGGGAAAACGCGAGGGGGGGGGAAAGGTAAGAGGTATGGGGGGAAGGGGGGTCAAATTTAAGGAACAGCTGTGGTACTCAAACCCGTTGTGGGGTTCCCCGGGGTCGAGACCCCGCTCCCGGCCCCCCAAATTGAAAGTGTGCGTGCGTGTTTTTGTGTTTTGTGAGCAGTCAGTTGTTTATTTGTCCCAGAAATACAAATTTATTCTGTGTATCCGTAATAAATAATGAGATACCATTAAAACGAAAGGAGTTTCCCTGTGGACCCCGTACTTCTTCTCAGATTGTACTGTTTTTGTGTCCTAGCCATTATCTCTCGGGAAAATGGTTTTCAAGCTGGGAGTCCCATTTGCCACGACTTAACCTCCTGGTTAATCCTTACTCCAAAAAAAGTTTATCTCCCACTAAATGCTAGGGGGGTTTTGTATGGAAAACGCTCTGGAGCAGGGTTTTGATATCGAGTTTCCAGGTTTACAGCTGGGCCTCTCTATTTACTCAGGAAATTCCCCCCCCCACAAAAAGGGGATTTGTACGTTACTTTGGCCAAAGGGGACGTCCATCCAGATTTCCTGATGTCGATGCTCGCTGTACCGATGCTTGCTGTACTTTAATTTTGTGCACCCGGGCCCTTTCCCCGCCCGGCTTCTTCGCTATACTTAAACTCGTTGCCCTTTTTTGAGGGCCTCATTTACCCCCACTTATCAAAATTTTTATACTGCTACTTTTATAATTTTTCACTTCCCCTTTGGGTAAAATACACTACTTATTTGGTTTAGGGCACCCAACCTGTTATGGGGCGCTTTCTCCTCAAAAGGGCCTTCTGCTGCCACCCCCCTCTGCTTTAAAATTTATTTTAGTAAATGTATGTAATAAAATATATTATATTTATCCCCCCCTTTTCCCTTTGGGTAGCTTGTTCACTATGGTGCTACATCACATTTTTTCGTTACCACCCTCTCTTAATTTTTATTTTGGGCTTTTCTCTTTAGGTCCCTCGATTTTTTTCTTTTTATGTGTAAAAAATGTGGCCAAAAGGTGCCCCAAAAGGCCCTCAAAAGACTGGCGCTTTGAAATTTTTTGTTTTTTGTGCGGGGTGTGCGTGGTGTGTGTGTGTGTGTGTGTTTGGTGTGTGTGTGTGTGTTTGTGTGTGGGGTGGTGTGTGTGGTGAGTTGTGTGTGGTGTGTGTGTGTGTTGTGTGTGTTTTGTGTTTGTGTGTGTGTGTGTGGTGCGTGTGTGTGTGCGTGTTGGTGTGTGTGTGTTTTTTTTGTGTGTGTGTGTGGTTGTGTGTGTGTGCGGTGTGGTGTGTTTTGCATGAGGGGTGTTGTGTGTGGGTTGGGGGTGCTTTTGGGGTGTGTGGTGGTTTTGCGTGTGTTTGGGGGTAGTGTGTGTTTTGGTGTTGTGGTGGTGTGGTGTTGGGCGTGTGTTTTGTGTGTGTGGTGCCCTTGTGAGTGTGTGGTGTGTGTGCGTTTTGGAGTGTGTGGTTTTGGTTTTGTTAGTGTGTGTTGTGTGTTCGTGGGGTTGGGGCGTGTGGGGTGTGTGGGTGTGCGGGGTGTGGAAATGTGTGTGTGTGTGTGTGTGTTTTTGTGTTTTGTGGTGTGTGTGCGTGGGGTGTGTGTTGTTGTGTGTGCGTGATTTTGTGTGGTGTTGTGCCCCGCCCCGGGTTGTGTGTGTGTGGTGGGTGTTGGGGGGGTTTTTGCGGGGTTGGGGTGTGTGTTGCGTGTGTGAGTTTTGGAAAGGGGGGTGCGTTTTCCTTTTAAATTTTCTTTAAAATTACATAAAAAAAAAGGGTTTATTATTTCTTTTTTTTATTTAACATAATTAGTTGTGAGAAAACAAGGTTTTTGATTCCATGGAAGACGGCTCTTGTGCATGGGGTCACCCAGCCCTTCTCCAGCAAACAAAGCTCCTGGTTCCCACTTTCCCTCCTCTTATCTTTTTATTATTTTAAAAAACCCGTAATTTTTAATTTAAAAATTCCCCTTTTCAAAATTTAAAAACAAAGTCAAATAAGTGTTCTGGGAAAAAAGTTTTTTTCGTCCATCTTATTTTTTAAAAAGTTTCCTCCTCTCTTTTCTTTCCCCTCTCTCCCCTTTCCCCTTTTCTTCCCCTTCTATTTTCCTCTCAAACTTTACTGAGTCTGGTTGTTTAAAAATTCATATTTTTCTGAAATTTTCCATTGCCAACTTCTAAAATTTTAAAAAGGTTTAGAAAAATCTTTCCTGCCAACAGCGTCCCCTGGTGCAAAATTTTTATTCCCCTTTTTTTTTTTCCCCTTGTTCCCCGAAACCCACTCCCCATTTTTTTTTCCCCTCTGTATTACACCTCGTTAAATTTTTTTTTCCCGATGATTAAAAAAACGTGTGGGGAAAACTTTTGGGGGATTTTTTTAAACCCCGGGAAATTTTTCTCCTTTCCAGCAAAGGAAATTTTTTTAATCCAAAAGAGAAGGGATTTTTTATTTTTGTTTACAGAAACAGTAAATTGGGAAGGTATTTTAGGGGGGCTTAAATCCCTTATTTTCATTCTGCCTAGAAACCCGACTCATCTCCTTTAGTTTTATTGTTCTTGTAAGGGGGTGCTCCTTCAAGGGTAGATGTAAACAAATTAATGGTAAAGGTTGGAGGTCAGGCCCTTTGGGTTTCGTCTCTCCATTCCCCTTTATCCACTGGGAAGGTTATTGTTAAAAACATTGTTTAGAGGAAAAATTTTTTTTTAAATTAAATTTTTTTTTTGGGTTTTTTTCCCCCCAAATTTTTTCCCTTTCCCACCCCCCCCCCCGTTTCCCCCCAAGGAATTTTTTTTATTAAATTTGGGCCCCCCCTTGGGTGTTTTCTTAGGGGCTTGTGGGATTTTTAAACTTTTCATCTGTTTTTTGGAGCCCCGGGGGAAAAGGGAAAAAAAAAAAAAATTTTTTATTTTTTTGGGCTTTTTGTTTTTTAGGGTGGGGATTTTCCCTCCCCAGAACCCTCGGGGGTATTTGCCCCCTTTTTTTTTTCCTTTTTTGGGTGGAAGGGGTTCTTCCCCCCAAACCCCCAAATTTTTCCCCCTGGGGTTTTTTTCCCTTTTTTGTTTAATATTGGCCTTAATTTTTTTTGTGTTTTTAATTTCCCAATTTGGGCAAAATTTTTTGGGGTGGCCCTTTTAAATTTTCATGGAAGGAGTGATTGGGCCCCGTCAAATTTTTTATTGAAAGTTGGTTCTCAAGCGAAACCCGAAAAGGGAGTCCCCCGAAGGAGTTAAAAACCTGAGTTTTTCGTTTGGGTTTCGGAAGAGGGGGGACCTCTAAAAAGGCGAAAATCTGGGGTTTTTTTTTAAAAAAGGAATGCGGGATGATCCTGTGTTTTTTTACCACGGGAGAAAACTGCGTGGGAAAGGTTTACAGTTTTGTCCCCGGGTTTAAAAGGACTTTTAGGTGTCCCCGGGTGAGGGGCCCAAATATAACTTAAAGAATGGGCCTTGGGTTTTAGATTTCTTGCTGTCCTTATACTAAACAATTTTTTTTCCCTTTAAGGTTTGGAAAAAGAAAGGGCGAAGAAAAAAAGAATAACGTTCAAGACACTAATGTAAAATCCAAAGGTGAGTCGGCATTTTTAGATGAGGACAATGCCACCGGTTTGGGGTTTAAAGGGGGGCTTTTTGAGACAGGTTTACGAATACAGCGTTTTTTGGGTGTTTTTTAAAAATTTTTTAGGTTTGGGGGTAAAGAAGAAATTTTGGGGTTTCCTGGGACCGGAATGTTGAATTTAACCCTTTTGCCTTCTGAAACCGCATCCCTTTTTGGAAAATTTAAACAAGTTTATTATATGTCTCTGTGCTGGAAAGGGAAAAAATGACGAGGGGTAAGCGAATATGTCAGGACCTAAAAAACAAAAGTACAGCATAGGGCCATAACGTGGGTTAAATAAATGTAGTCGGGGGAGGCCCAAGCAGAGGAGGCGGGGTTTATAGTGGTACCATCCAAAAAGCGAAGTGGTCTTTCATAATAGGTTTCCTTTAATTTAAAAATTCCCATATGTTTTTTAACCTTCAATCTTCAAATTGTCAGATTCAAAAAAACCCTTCATTTACAAAATTGTAAAATATTACAGCATCATTTAAATTTTTTAGCACATGAGGGCCCCTTCTAAGCAAGAAATTACAAACATTTCCCCGGGGGTGGGTTCATTTACTTTTTGTCACAGGTACTGGGGGAAATTGTTCTGTCTTCGTGTCACCCGGGACTGGAAAGGGAAAATTTTTCTGGCTTCGTGTCACGGTACTGGAGGGAAAATTTTTCTGGGGGCGTTTTCACAGGGACGGAGGGAAAAAGTTTTTGGGCTTCGTGTCACAGGTTAGGGGGGAAATTTTCTGGCTTCGTTTTCACAGGTTTCGGGGGGAAAATTTTTCTGGCCCTTCCCTGTCACAAAGGACGGGGGGAAAATTTTTTTCTGGCTTTCCCGGGTTTGGGTTGTTTCCGGGTAAATGGAGGAAATTGTTTTGGCTTCGGTCCACAGGTACTGGAGGAAATGTTCTGGCTTCGTGTCACAGGTACTGGAGGAAATTGTTCTGGCTTCGTGTCACAGGTACTGGAGGAAATTGTTCTGGCTTCGTGTCACAGGTACTGAGGAAATTGTTCTGGCTTCGTGTCACTGGTACTGGAGGAAAATTGTCCAGGCTTCGTGTCACAGGTACTGGAGGAAATTATTCAGGCTTCGTGTCACAGGTACAGGAGGAAATTGTTCAGGCTTCGTGTCACAGGTACTGGAGGAAATTGTTCTGGCTTCGTGTCACAGGTACTTGGAGGAAATTGTTCTGGCTTCGTGTCACAGACTGGAGGAAATTGTTTCTGGCTTCGTGTCACAGGTACTGAGGAAATTGTCCAGGCTTCGTGTCACAGGTACTGGAGGAAATTATTCAGGCTTCGTGTCACAGGTACTGGAGGAAATTGTTCTGGCTTCGTGTCACAGGTACTGGATTAAATTGTTCTGGCTTCGTGTCACAGGTACTGGAGGAAATTGTTCTGGCTTCGTGTCACAGGTACTGGAGGAAATTGTTCTGGCTTCGTGTCACAGGTACTGGAGGAAATTGTTCTGGCTTCGTGTCACAGGTACTGGAGGAAATTGTTCTGGCTTCGTGTCACAGGTACTGGAGGAAATTGTTCTGGCTTCGTGTCACAGGTACTGAGGAAATTGTTCTGGCTTCGTGTCACAGGTACTGGAGGAAAATTGTTCTGGCTTCGTGTCACAGGTACTGAGGAAATTGTTCTGGCTTCGTGTCACAGGTACTGGAGGAAATTGTTCTGGCTTCGTGTCACAGGTACTGGAGGAAATTTTTCTGGCTTCGTGTCTCACAGGTACTGGAGGAAATTGTTCTGGCTTCGTGTCACAGGTACTGGAGGAAATTGTTCTGGCTTCGTGTCACAGGTACTGGAGGAAATTGTTCTGGCTTCGTGTCACAGGTAATGGAGGAAATTGTCCAGGCTTCGTGTCACAGGTACTGGAGGAAATTATTCAGGCTTCGTGTCACAGGTACTGGAGGAAATTGTTCAGGCTTCGTGTCACAGGTTACTGGAGGAAATTGTTCTGGCTTCGTGTCACAGGTACTGGAGGAAATTGCCTGGCTTCGTGTCACAGGTACTGGAGGAAATTGTTCTGGCTTCGTGTCACAGGTACTGGAGGAAATTGTTCTGGCTTCGTGTCACAGGTACTGGAGGAAATTGTTCTGGCTTCGTGTCACAGGTACTGAGGGAAATTGTCCAGGCTTCGTGTCACAGGTACTGGAGGAAATTATTCAGGCTTCGTGTCACAGGTACAGGAGGAAATTGTTCAGGCTTCGTGTCACAGGTACTGGAGGAAATTGTTCTGGCTTCGTGTCACAGGTACTGGAGGAAATTGTTCTGGCTTCGTGTCACAGGTACTGGAGGAAATTGTTCTGGCTTCGTGTCACAGGTACTGGAGGAAATTGTCCAGGCTTCGTGTCACAGGTACTGGAGGAAATTATTCAGGCTTCGTGTCACAGGTACAGGAGGAAATTGTTCAGGCTTCGTGTCACAGGTACTGGAGGAAATTGTTCTGGCTTCGTGTCACAGGTACTGGAGGAAATTGTTCTGGCTTCGTGTCACAGGTACTGGAGGAAATTGTTCTGGCTTCGTGTCACAGGTACTGGAGGAAATTGTTCTGGCTTCGTGTCACAGGTACTGGAGGAAATTGTTCTGGCTTCGTGTCACAGGTACGGAGGAAATTGTTCTGGCTTCGTGTCACAGGTACTGGAGGAAATTGTTCTGGCTTCGTGTCACAGGTACTGGAGGAAATTGTTCAGGCTTCGTGTCACAGGTACTGGAGGAAATTATTCAGGCTTCGTGTCACAGGTACTGGAGGAAATTGTTCAGGCTTCGTGTCACAGGTACTGGAGGAAATTGTTCTGGCTTCGTGTCACAGGTACTGGAGGAAATTGTTTAGGCTTCGTGTCACAGGTACTGGAGAAAATTTTTCAGGCTTCGTGTCACAGGTACTGGAGAAAATTTTTCAGGCTTCGTGTCACAGGTACTGGAGGAAATTGTTTAGGCTTCGTGTCACAGGTACTGGAGGAAATTATTCAGGCTTCGTGTCACAGGTACTAGAGGAAATTGTTTAGGCTTCGTGTCACAGGTACTGGAGGAAATTATTCAGGCTTCGTGTCTCAGGTACTGGAGGAAATTATTTAGGCTTCGTGTCACAGAAACGAAGAAATTTTGGGGATTTTAGGGTTTTACATAAACTAGCAGGAATTACTTGACGGAATTTAGTTAAACACCTTTCTAGAAGTGATTCAGAATTGCTTATAAAACACTTTTTGATAGAACCAACAAGGGGAAATATCCAGCTTGGTTTGGTTCCGGCTAATATGAAGAACCTTCGTAAATGATCCAGATTTTCGTTCTACATATTACAGTGGACTTAGAGAACACCTGTCAAATTTTCACAGGGTTCCAAAAACCTTTCAGCGTGACATTTTCTGAACACTATACTAGCTGATCTGTGAACTTGTGATTGAACAAGAACCCAAAACATTTTTTAGTTTAAAAAAGGAATTTATAGGCGTAACAATAAACAGAAAAGTCACCTTACAAAAAATATATTCATAATACACGTGAGGTTTAAAATGAGATAAAAAAACCTTAGCGAGATAAAGAAGTGAAGGTTGCAAAGAACTCAAGACAAATCCGAGAGGTTTATCAAAACTGAACAAAGTTTAAAGAAAATTTAAGTACAGTAAACCCACACTTGACATTTTACTGACAATGAGAAAGAAATGTGTTACATTTGTAACAGTTATTTCCTTTCGGTCATCGCATAAGAAAACGCAAACAATATCCCTAATTTAAACAAATTATGTAATATAGTCACTAGCTTCACAGTTATTAAACAGATTGATTGAGTAATGCTGATTAATTTCCCAGGTCCCAGTAAACTATTTTTTTTGTTGTTGAAGAAAGTTATCTCTAAATTAGAAGATTTATCAATACCAGTAAATTACCATCCAATAATTCTCACCTTGAAAGTAGATGTAAATAAATGGTATAAAATACCGACACAATGGAAATATAAACACATATGCAGTATAATGCAGTGGGCTTTTTCAAGTCACAAACAGACTTTGTGACTTGAAAAAGCCCACTGTGTGGGCGAAACGTAGTCAATAAAGGATCACATTATACTGCATATGTGTTTATATTTCCATTGAAAGTAGATAAATTATGACCCCGTGGCCAGGCTGGCAAAGCTCTCACTTCTCACACAGAGGGCCCGGGTTCGATTCCCGGCGGGGTAGAAACGTTTCTACGTGTTTCCTTACACCTGTTGTCCTGTTCACCTAGCAGCAAGTAGGTGTTAGTCGACTGGTGTGGGTCGCATCCTGGAGGACAAGTTTGAGGACCACAATGAAAATAAGACAGACAGTCCTCGCTGACGCACTGATTTTCATGGGTTATTTTGGGTGGCTAACTCTCCAGGGTTAAAAATCCGAAGAAATCTTATCTTAATTGTAACCAATATAATATAATTAACGAGTCTCAACACTGAGTCGCAGTGGAACGAGCAGTAGTTTGATGATAATAGTTTATCTTGTGAATCAAAGATAGGAATTACGTTATCCATAGTGCACATTAAGAACAAAAGTGCATAATTAGGTAACTGGAATAATACATGAATATCCTGCACTTAAGTGACTGGAAATTATAACTAATTCTGGGTCCGACTCCTAAGTGCGGATTATTTGTGCGCTATCTTCCTCATCTTAGGCAAAACTATTAACTGGAGATACATTAAAAATCTCATTGGGTCAGTAAGTTCCATCTTGTACTGTGTAGACCACTTGGAAAAAACAAGTTCTTCGTCACCGGGCGATTTATTTTGAAAAAATACGATGAACCTGTTTAATAACCAGAAATTGATCATGTATCTTAATGCCAGTAAGTTTCACAGAACTATATTAAGTGGTTCTAACTTTCTTCTAATCTTTAATCTTATACAGTGGACCCTCGAATTTAGTCCTGCCTTTTCTGTATGCAAAACTATTTTTATTATCTACAAAATGTATTTTTTTGTTAATATTTTTGGGTGTCTGGAATGGTTTAATTGGATTTACATTATTTCCTATGGGAAATATTAACAAAAAATACATTTTATAGATAAAAATAGTTTTGCATACAGAAAAGGCATGACTAAATTCGAGGGTCCAGTGTATATCTGACACAAAAAACTTTCGGAATTATCTTTCATTCCTTTGCAGTTTTAAATTCATAGTCACGATTTGCTTTTGTTGCGTTTTTAAACCTATTCAGCTTTTTTTTAATTCCTTTTTTTTTTTAACTTTAATTTAAAAAGACTAAATTGATTCTATTGGTTAGCCATAAATTCCTTTTTTCTCATGACAACGATATTTAAGTCACTGTTTATCTATTTCGGATTATTTATATACGATTTTTTTTTTTCTGTACCAGGAATATACATTTCTCGGGCAACATGTGTGGTATTAAGGAAACACATATTTATAGTTTTCTTCGTTACCCAGTGAACACAGGTCAGATGTTGTCTAAGCCCAGTGAACACAGGTCAAGAGTTGTCTAAACCCTGTGAACACACGTCAGATGTTGTCTAAGCCCAGTGAACACACGTCAGATGTTGTTTAAGCCCAGTGAACACATGTCAAATGTTGTCTAAGCCCAGTTAACACATGTCAGATGTTGTCTATGCCCAGTGAACACACGTCAGATGTTGTTTAAGCCCAGTGAACACATGTCAGATGTTGTCTAAGCCCAGTTAAAACACGTCAGATGTTGTCTAAGCCCAGTGAACACATGTCAGATGTTCTTTAAGCCCAGTTAACACATGTCAGATGTTGTCTATGCCCAGTGAACACACGTCAGATGTTGTCTAAGGGCAGTGAACACATGTCAGATGTTGTCTAAGCCCAGTTAACACACGTCAGATGTTGTCTAAGCCCAATGAACACATGTCAGATGTTGTCTAAGCCCAGTGAACACACGTCAGATGTTTTCTATGCCCAGTGAACACACGTCAGACGTTGTCTAAGCCCAGTGAACACATGTCAGATGTTGTCTAAGCCCAGTGAACACACGTCAGATGTTGTCTAAGCCCAGTGATCACACGTCAGATGTTGTCTATGCCAAGTGAACACATGTCAGATGTTGTCTAAGCCCAGTGAACACATGTCAGATGTTGTCTAAGCCCAGTGAACACATGTCAGATGTTGTCTAAGCCCAGTGAACACACGTCAGATGTTGTCTAAGCCCAGTGAACACACGTCAGATGATGTCTATGCCCAGTGAACACATGTCAGATGTTGTCTAAGCCCAGTGAACACATGTCAGATGTTGTCTAAGCCCAGTGAACACACGTCAGTTGTTGTCTAAGCCCAGTGAACACACTTCAGATGTTGTCTAAGCCCAGTGAACACACGTCAGATGTTGTCTAAGCCCAGTGAACACATGTCAGGTGTTCTCTAAGTTCTTTCCGTCAGAAGAACGAAAATGTTGGAACCTCTTATTGTGTTATACTTCTGCTCAAACTCCCAGTCATTGTTAAATACAATCGATTAATGATTACTTGTTCCAATCTTCTCTGTGATTTCCAGATTATTAATAGTAATGTCCTTGCATGCTGAAACAAATTAAGCAGGATATTTTTTTCCTCTCTGGTTCTGTCTAACTGTTATTAAAACTAACCTGGATAACAACCTGGAATATGTTTGACTCAGCATGGCCAGTCAAAAAACTTTCAGTCACTTTGAAATTCTTCAAGATTTCTCACATGGTCTTTATATATGTACGGGATGTCGTTGTATTACACGTAAACTCAAATTTACACGTCCCACTCCAAATTCTACACTGTCTCTAGGTGTGTTCTTTCTGTCTTAATACTTGTTTTTACGCAGTAATTCAAATTATTTCGGACATGGAGCTCCATCCTATACCTTCCATTTAATTATATTAAAATGCGACATCTTAAACCCCTGATAATGGCACTTGACAATCAAGGTCCAGCTCTTCACGTTAATCCACGTTGCAGTTTGAAAAATGGAAAAATATCAACATTTTCCTCATGTGCAACCAATCATATTTCGTTCATCTCTTTTTTTTTCAAAACTACGACTATTTGTATAATATACATGAAGATTACTTTTCTTCTGTACACTGTTATTCATATCACTTTGACCATGTAAGTGGTCCATTTGTCTACAATTGGTACAGCAAAATTTATACAGTGATTGTTCAATACACAAGTAACCTGCACATAGAAGAGAGGAGCTTACGACGACGTTTCGGTCTGATTTGTACTTGTTCCAGTCACGGTATTGTGCCTTATTGTTATTTACTGATTGTTCAGCCAGCAACTGACTGCAATTGCTCTGGTCAACCTTTAATTTTCAACTCTCTCTAGGGCAAAATCCATATATCACAGGATTCCCTCCCTACTTTCCCAATTTAGACTAATACTGCTAATCAGGTATTTATTGTTCCAGTTGCTATTTTCCTTACCATTCATGATGGTCTCAAGATGACTAACAATATTCAGCATCCCAGCTGCAGGAAAACACAAACTTTCTGCCTCCTACTTTTACTCTACCTCTGACTTCCACTTAATACCAACAACTGTTCAAATTAAAAGACCACTTCATCTTCCATCACTATCCCTCTTCACCCCAGGTATCAGTCACCATCTCTCCCCACCCCTACACACTTCAACATCCCTCACCACCCTGCCTCATCCCTCATGATACCTCTCCCTCCCGCTTTTTTCCTAAACAATCCCCACCACCTCCACTCTCCCAAAATCATCAACACCATTCCGCCTCTCCTCCCCTCCCCCGACCCCGCTCGCTCTACGTAAATTAAAACTTGCCAATATCGCCGTGAATTGCAATGAAGGTGACCTTATTAAGGATTAAACGTGATGCATTTCAACTGTTTGTGCTCATCGCCTCCCCCACTCAGAGCAACGTTTATTACAAAACGAAAGGTTTTTTGTAGAAAGCCAAAACGTTATCGTATTCTCGTAAGTATATAGCAGGAGTATCCATATCTATATATTTTAGGCCACAAAGTTTCTAGAGCCAGTGATATCAAACTATTTTTGAGAAATGAAGATTTTATTCACAGATTGATCTTTTTATGTGTGTGTGTGTGTGTGTGTGTGTGTGTGTGTGTGTGTGTGTACTCACCTATTTGTACTCACCTATTTGTGGTTGCAGGGGTCGAGTCACAGCTCCTGGCCCCGCCTCTTCGCTGATTGCTACTAGGTCCTCTCTCTCCCTGCCGTGTGTGTGTGTGTGTGTGTGTGTGCATGTGTGTGTGTACTCACCTATTTGTACTAACCTATTTGTGGTTGCAGGGGTCGATTCATAGCTCCTGGCCCCGCCTCTTCACTGATTACTACTAGGTCCTCTCTCTCCCTGCTCCATGAGCTTTATCATACCTCCCCTTAAAACTATGTATGGTTCCCGCCTCCACTACGTCACTTTCTAGGCTATTCCACGGCCTGACTACTCTATGACTGAAGAAATACTTCTTAACATCCCTTTGATTCATCTGAGTCTTCAACTTCCAATTGTGACCTTTTGTGTCTGTGTCCCATATCTGGAACATCCCGTTTTTGTCCACCTCGTCTATTCCGCTCAGTATTTTATATGTCGTTATCATGTCTCCCCTGACCCTCCTGGCCTCCAGTGTCGTCAGGCCGATTTCCCTCAACCTTTCTTCATAGGCCAATCCCCGTAGCTCTGGGACTAGTCTTGTTGCAAACCTTTGCACTTTCTCTAATTTCTTGACGTGCTTGACTAGGTGTGGATTCCAAACTGGTGCTGCATACTCCAGTATGGGCCTGACGTAAATGGTATACAGAGTCTTGAACGAATCCTTACTGAGGTATCGGAACGCTATCCATAGGTTTGCCAGGCGCCCGTATGCTGCAGCAGTTATGTGACTGATGTGCGCCTCAGGAGATATGCTCGGTGTTATACTCACCCCAAGATCTTTTTCCTTGAGTGAGGTTTGCAGACTTTGGCTATCTAAACTATACTGTGTCTGCGGTCTTCTTTGCCCTTCCCCAATCTTCATGACTTTGCATTTGGCAGGGCTAAACTCAAGGAGCCAGTTGCTGGACCAGGCTTGTAGCCTGTCCAGGTCTCTTTGTAGTCCTGCCTGATCCTCATCCGATTTGATTCTTCTCATTAACTTCACATCGTCCACAAACAAGGACACTTCTGAGTCTTTCCCTTCCGTTATGTCATTCACATATACCAAGAACAGCACAGGTCCTAGGACTGACCACTGTGGAACCCCGCTTGTCACAGGCGCCCACTCTGACACCTCGTCACGTACCATGACTCGTTGTTGCCTCCCTGTCAGGTATTCTCTGATCCATTGCAGTGTCTTTCCTGTTATGTGTGCCTGATCCTCTAGCTTTTGCAGTAACCTCTTGTGAGGAACTGTGTGTGTGTGTGTGTGTGTGTGTGTGTGTGTGTGTGTGTGTGTGCTCACCTAATTGTACTCACCTAATTGTGGTTGCAGGGGTCGAGACTCAGCTCCTGGCCCCGCCTCTTCACTGATCGCTACTGGATCCTCTCTCTCTCTGCTTCCTGAGCTTTGTCATACCTCTTCTTAAAACTATGTATGGTTCCTGCCTCCACTACTTCACTTGCTAGGCTATTCCACTTGCTGACAACTCTATGACTGAAGAAATACTTCCTAACGTCCCTGTGACTCGTCTGAGTCTTCAGCTTCCAGTTGTGACCCCTTGTCCCTGTGTCCCCTCTCTGGAACATCCTATCTCTGTCCACCTTTTCTATTTCCCCGCAGTATCTTGTATGTCGTTATCATGTCTCCCCTGACCCTTCTGTCCTCCAGTGTCGTCAGTCCGATTTCCCTTAACCTTTCCTCGTACGACATTCCCTTGAGCTCTGGGACTAGCCTTGTTGCAAACCTTTTTACTTTCTCTAACTTTTTGACGTGCTTGACCAGGTGTGGGTTCCAGACTGGTGCTGCATACTCCAGTATGGGCCTAACATACACAGTGTACAGTGTCTTGAACGATTCCTTATTAAGGTATCGGAACGCTATTCTCAGGTTTGCCAGGCGCCCGTATGCTGCAGCGGTTATTTGGTTGATGTGTGCCTCCGGTGATGTGCTCGGTGTTATGGTCACCCCAAGGTCTTTCTCCCTGAGTGAGGTCTGTAGTCTTTGTCCACTAATCTCTTGTGGGGAACTGTGTCAAAGGCCTTCCTGCAGTCTAGGAAAACGCAATCTACCCAACCCTCTCTCTCGTGTCTTACTTCTGTTACCTTGTCATAAAACTCCAGGAGGTTTGTGACACAAGATTTGCCTTCCATGAACCCATGCTGGTTTTCATTTATAATCTTGTTCCTTTCCAGGTGTTCGACCACTCTCCTCCTGACAATCTTCTCCATGACTTTGCACACGATACATGTCAGAGACACAGGTCTGTAGTTTAGTGCCTCGTTTCTGTTTCCTTTCTTAAATATGTGTGTGTGTGTGTGTGTGTGTGTGTGTGTGTGTGTGTGTGTGTGTGTATACTCACCTAATTGTACTCACCTAATTGTGGTTGCAGGGGTCGAGACTCAGCTCCTGGCCCCGCCTCTTCACTGATCGCTACTGGGTCTTCTCTCTGACTCAAGAAATCGTAATGACACGATTGCAAATAAACCATACGGGCTGGAGTTTTGAGACTCTATGACCGCGGGTTCAATCCCGGCCGGGGGTATGGTCTTCTCTCTCTCTGCTTCCTGAGCTTTGTCATACCTCTTCTTAAAACTATGTATGGTTCCTGCCTCCACTACTTCACTTGCCAGGCTATTCCACTTGCTGACAACTCTATGACTGAAGAAATACTTCCTAACGTCCCTGTGACTCGTCTGAGTCTTCAGCTTCCAGTTGTGACCCCTTGTCCCTGTGTCCCCTCTCTGGAACATCCTATCTCTGTCCACCTTGTCTATTCCCTGCAGTAACTTGTATGTCGTTATCATGTCTCCCCTGACCCTTCTGTCCTCCAGTGTCTCAGCCCCGATTTCCCTTAACCTTTTCCTCGTACGACATTCCCCCTTGAGCTCGGGGACTAGCCTTGTTGCAAACCTTGTACTTTCTCTAACTTCTTGACGTGCTTGACCAGGTGTGGGCTCCAGACTGGTGCTGCATACTCCAGTATGGGCCTAACATACACAGTTTTACAGTGTCTTGAACGATTCCTTATTAAGGTATCGGAACGCTATTCTCAGGTTTGCCAGGCGCCCGTATGCTGCAGCGGTTATTTGGTTGATTGTGTGCTTCCGGGTTGATGTGCTCGGTGTTATGGTCACCCAAGGTCTTTCTCCCTGAGTGAGGTCTGTATCTTTGTCCAGCTAGCCTATACTCTGTCTGCGGTCTTCTTTGCCCCCCAATCTTCATGATTTTGCATTTGGCTGGATTGAATTCGAGAAGCCAGTTACTGGACCACATGTGTAAAATGGTATATAATACCGACAAGATGAAATTAAGACACATGTGCAACATCTGGGTATCTTTAATGTAGGGCGTTTCGCCATCCAGTGGCTTTATCAATACAAAAATTTTAGGACAAAACTTGAAAACAGTAGAACTCTGTACAGAAGATGAGGTAATCAGTCTCTCAACCTAGGAGTAGGTGCGAAGAGCACCATAGTCGTGGAGATTTTGAAGCAGAAGAAGGAGCCTTGCGCCTTATATTGTAAACGTCACTTTTGCCAGTGTGTCGAAACCCTTGCTCTGTTTGCTCTCGTCGTATTCTTCTCTTTGGCTCCCGCAGTTCTGTGGTGGGTTTTACATTGCTGCAATTACCACCTTAAAGGCCCTCAGACGGGTTGTTACTAGTAAGTAGTCCCCTTTCGCACATTCCATTCATTTCCCTTCCATCTCCTCAAATCCCCACAGGTTTTTAATGAGCAGTGCAACTCCACCTCCCCCTCTCCTTCCTCTACCTTTTCTGAGATTTGATGTCCGGGTGGAAAGATTGTATCTGTTATCATCCTGGTGGGGTTTCATTTTTGTGAGTGCTATTATGTCTGGAGATGCCTCCTGATTCTTTAATCCCACTCCTTGCACTTTTTTGTTATTCTGTCTGGGATTTGTATACCAAACATTCAACTTCTTTTCTAAAACTGGGGTTGGGAAAGTGGGGGACCTGATAAATAACTATGGGTGGTTGCTGTTAGGGTGGAGTTTGCAATGAAGTGGGGGGGGCATTGGAAATGGCTTTGGTGCTTTGGGTTAGAATGTTTATTTTGCAGGGGGGTTGCCCTGGTTGGGGGGTTCTGTGGCTGGTTGTAGGGAGGCTGTTTTTGATCTTCCTCCTGGTCTGGGTTCCCCTTTTATCTCCATTTACCTCTTTTTCCAAATTTCGTCTTTGTCCATCTCTTTCAGTTTCTCCCTTTCTCTCATGTTCTGTCGGGGTCGAACACCTTCGGGTGGTCCCATGTCTTAGTCTTTTTTCCCCTGCGGGTTTTCCTTTTTTCGAGTTGTTTCTTCTTGCAAAGCCCCGTATTTTCCGAAAATTTCCCCGTTGGTTCATGCTTTTTTTCCCCTATTCTTGTATATACTTTTGATCGCTTTTTCCCCCCTTTTCTTCTTGTTTCATAATTTTATCCTAAACTTCCTGGAGCCCAAAGACAAAGATGACCACTCCCTATATCCCCCCTTTGCATACCCCTTTTACCCCTTGATTCGATTTATTTTTCCTCCTTTGCCCCTTTTCCTTTCTTCGTTTCTTCACTATCGTTGTGCTTGGTCCCAGGGGTCGTCATTTTCCTTTTTCCACTTTCCTTGGCTCTGCTGTGGTCTTTTAAGGCCTCCACATATAGCTCAGTTCTTTTTTTTTGTACAGTCCCTTAAATTTTGCCCCTGAGTGATTCTTCTTTATTCGGGCTCTGTGTGGTCTAAAAGGGCCCGCATACATTTTTACCCCTTCTTCCCCACAGTCCCCTTGTTTGAGACTGGGGTAGTCTCTGAGTCTTTCCCCCAAATTGTTTTTTAGTTTTTAGGCGTTTCAGATTTTTTTTCATTTCCTCTTCTAATCCTGTCCGTGACTTGATACCCCACTTCTTGTTTTTCTGCATCTATCCCTCCTCCATTTCATGCTAAGTCTTCTGCGTTTTTCCCCCCACTCACTTTCCCTTTTCATAGCCTGCGCCAATCCCCTTTCCAGTCCCTTGTTTCTTTCTGGGGTGTTTGTGTGTGTGGTGTGTTGTGTGTGTGTGTGTTTTGTGTGTTGGTGTGTTGTGGGGTGTGTTTCACCAGTTTTTTCCACCTATTTGAGGTTGCGGGGGTCGGCCCGAGCTCCGGCCCCGCCTCTTCACTGTCGCTACTGGGCCCTTTCCCCCGACCCGTGAGCTTTAATACCTCTGCTTAAAGCTTGTATGGATTTGCCTCCACTCATCGTTTCCCCAAAAACTATTCCACTTACTATACTCTGTGGCTGAAGAAATTTTCCAAACCCTGTGATTCATTGTTCTTCAGTTTCCCAACTGTGTCCCCTTTTTACTGGCCAATCTCTGGAACTCCTGTTTTGTCCACCTTGTCAATTCCCCTTTAGTTTTTGTATGTCTTACATGTCCCCCTATCTCTCCTGTCCCCCAGTGCGTCAGGGGATTTCCCTTAACTCCCTGTAGGGCATACCCTTAGCTCTGGGACTATTTGTTGCAAAATTTGCACTTTCTTGTTTCTTTCGTGTTGGTAGGTGTGGGTTTTAAACTGGGGCCGCATACTCCAGTATGGGCCTTAAAGTACACGGTGTACAGGGGGCCTGAATGTTCTTATTTAAAAGGCGGAAGCTGTTCTGAGGTTGCTGGCGCCCCTTTGCAGAGTTATTTGGTTGATGTGGGTTTAGGAGTGTGCCGGTGTTATACTCACCCCCCAAATTTTTTCCCTTATGAGGTTTGTGTCTCGGCCCCTAGACTGTACTCTGTTTCGGTCTTTTTTGCCCTTCCCCAATCTTCATGATTTGCACTTGGGGGGATTTAACTCCAGGAGCCAATTGCGGACCCGGGCTGCGCCGTCCAGATCCCTTTGTATTTTTGCCGGTCTTGATCGAATAAAATTTTTCTCATCAAAATTCACGTCATCTGCAAACAGGGGGCACCTCAGAGTCTATTCCTTCCCTCATGTCGTTCCAAAAAACCCGAAACAGATGGGCCCAGGACTGACCCCTGTGGGACCCCGTGGTCACAGGTGCCCACTCTGCACTCGCCCCGTACCTGACTCGTTCTTTTTCCCGACAAGTATTCCCCGACCTTGTAGTGCCTTCCCCGTTTTCCCTGAGGCCCTTTTTTGCACCAATTTCTTTGGGAACTGTGTCAAAAGCCCTTTTGCAGTCCCAAGAAAAAACAATCCACCCCCCCCTCTCTCTCTTGTCTTACTGCTGTCACCATGTCATAGAAACCCGTAGGTTTGTGAAACCCGGATTTCCCGTCCCTGAAAAACCCTGTTGGCTGCTGTGATGAGATCGTTGCTTTCTAGGGTTTCCACCACTCTTTGATAAACTTCTCCATGATTTTGCTTTTATCATTTAGTGACACTGGGCTGTAGTTTTAATGCTTTATGTCTGTCTCCTTTTTTAAAGATTGGGATACATTTGCTGTCTTCCATGCCTCAGGCAATCTCCCTGTTTCGATAGATGTATTGATATTGTTGTTAGGGGTAACACATAGCGCCCTTGTGTGTGTGTGTGTGTGTGTGCGTGTGTGTGTGCGTGTGCGTGTGTGTGTGTGTGTGCGTGTGTGTGTGTGTGTGTGTGGTGTGTATGTTGTGTGTGTGTGTTGTGTGTGTGTGTGTGTGGTGTGTGTGTGTGTGTGTGTGTGTGTGTGTGTGTGTGTGTGTTGTGTGTATGTGTACTAACCTAATTGTACTTGCAGAGGTCGAGACTCAGCTCCTGGCCCTGCCTCTTCACTGAATGCTACTAAGTTCTCTCTCTCCCTGCTCCATGAGCTTTATCATACCTCGTCCCAGTTTTGCACCAGCCCGCCGGAGGGGAGTGTGCCACGTAATTCGCTAATGGTGCCTGGTTGCCTAAACAACCCTAACCCCACTTATAACCCATTTTTCCCTCACCTCAGCCAGGGTGCCCACCATCCCTCTGTTGTGGGCAGTTCTGTGGTGTGTTTTTACACCATTGATTCTTTTATGCCACCCCTCGTACTTATTTGTTATTCCATCTGCGTTCATGTACCACACCTTCAACTTCTTATCACTGTGGTACTAGGAAAATATTGGGGTTGGGGGAGCGGGAGCCCTGGAGGGGCCTGTGCGGTTTTGCGGTGTTGGTGGGGTTAGTGGTGGGGGGGGGTGATGGCAGAGTGCCCATGGGGAGCTGCTGTAGGGGTGGGGTTTGTGATGTGGGGGGGGGTGGGGGCAGATGGAACAGTGTGTGGGTTTGGTTGAAAATTGTTCAGTTGCTTTGGGGTTGTCGTGGTTGGAGTTCTTCTGCGGGTGTTTCTGTAAGAAACACCTAGTTGTACTCACCTAGTTGAGGTTGCAGGAATCGAGTCCTAGCTCCTGGCCCCGCCTCTTCACTGGTCGCTTCTGGATTTACTCTCCCTGAACCGTGAGCTTTATTATACCCCTGCTTAAAGTATGTATGGTTCCTGCCTCCACTACATCGTTCCCAAACTATTCCCCTTCCTGGGCTGCTCTGTGGCTGAAGAAATACTTCCTAACATCCCTGTGTGTGTGTGTGTGTGTGTGTACTCACCTAGTTGAGGTTGCGGGGGTCGAGTCCGAGCTCCTGGCCCCGCCTCTTCACTGATCGCTCTAGGTCACTCTCCCCGAGCCGTGAGCTTTATCATACCCCTGCTTAAAGCTATGTATGGATCCTGCCTCCACTACATCGCTTCCCAAACTATTCCACTTACTGACTACTCTGTGGCTGAAGAAATACTTCCTAACATCCCTGTGATTCATCTGTGTCTTCAGCTTCCAACTGTGTCCCCTTGTTACTGTGTCCAATCTCTGGAACATCCTGTCTTTGTCCACCTTGTCAATTCCTCTCAGTATTTTGTATGTCGTTATCATGTCCCCCCTATCTCTCCTGTCCTCCAGTGTCGTCAGGTTGATTTCCCTTAACCTCTCCTCGTAGGACATACCTCTTAGCTCTGGGACTAGTCTTGTTGCAAACCTTTGCACTTTCTCTAGTTTTCTTCACGTGCTTGGCTAGGTGTGGGTTCCAAACTGGTGCCGCATACTCCAATATGGGCCTAACATACACGGTTTACAGGGTCCTGAATGATTCCTTATTAAGATGTCGGAATGCTGTTCTGAGGTTTGCTAGGCGCCCATATGCTGCAGCAGTTATTTGGTTGATGTGCGCTTCAGGAGATGTGCCTGGTGTTATATCACCCCAAGATCTTTTTCCTTGAGTGAGGTTTGTAGTCTCTGACCCCCTAGACTGTACTCCGTCTGCGGCCTTCTTTGCCCTTCCCCAATCTTCATGACTTTGCACTTGGTGGGATTGAACTCCAGGAGCCAATTGCTGGACCAGGTCTGCAGCCTGTCCAGATCCCTTTGTAGTTCTGCCTGGTCTTCGATCGAGTGTATTCTTCTCATCAACTTCACGTCATCTGCAAACAGGGACACCTCAGAGTCTATTCCTTCCGTCATGTCGTTCACAAATACCAGAAACAGCACTGGTCCTAGGACTGACCCCTGCGGGACCCCGCTGGTCACAGGTGCCCACTCTGACACCTCGCCACGTACCATGCCTCGCTGCTGTCTTCCTGACAAGTATTCCCTGATCCATTGTAGTGCCTTCCCTGTTATCCCTGCTTGGTCCTCCAGTTTTTGCACCAATCTCTTGTGTGGAACTGTGTCAAACGCCTTCTTGCAGTCCAAGAAAATGCAATCCACCCACCCCTCTCTCTCTTGTCTTATTGCTGTCACCATGTCATAGAACTCCAGTAGTTTGTGACACAGGATTTCCGTCCCTGAAACCATGTTGGCTGCTGTTGATGAGATCATTCCTTTCTAGGTGTTCCACCACTCTTCTCCTGATAATCTTCTCCATGATTTTGCATACTATACATGTCAGTGACACTGGTCTGTAGTTTAATGCTTCATGTCTGTCTCCTTTTTTAAAAGATTGGGACTACATTTGCTGTCTTCCATGCCTCAGGCAATCTCCCTGTTTCGATAGATGTATTGAATATTGTTGTTAGGGGTACACATAGCGCCTCTGCTCCCTCTCTCAATACCCATGGGGAGATGTTATCTGGCCCCATTGCCTTTGAGGTATCTAGCTCACTCAGAAGCCTCTTCACTTCTTCCTCGGTTGTGTGTACGTGTCCGCACTTGGTGGTGTGCCCCACCTCTCCGTCTTTCTGGAGTCCCTTCTGTCTCCTCTGTGAACACTTTTTAAATTTCTCTTGTTGGGGTTCTTCACATACTTCACAGTCATTTTTGTTGTCTCTCCTCCTTCCTTCCTTAGCCGGGATTACCTGGTCCTTGACTGCTGTTTCCTCCTGATGTGGCTGTACACAGTTTCGGTAAGATTTGGCTTTCGCTGCTATGCCCATTTTCATATTGTCTTGGGCCTCCCTTCTTATCTGTGCATATTCGTTTCTGGCCTACGCCCTGTTCTTCTTATTCTCCTGGGTCCTTTGCCTTCTATATTTCTTCATTCCCTAGCACACTTGTTTTTGCCTTCCTGCCCCTTTTTGGGTTTAAACCATTAATCCTGTTTACCCTTGGGTACAAACCTCTCCTCAGCCTCCTTGCATTTTGTTGCTACATATTCCATCATCTCATTAACTGGTTTCCCTGCCAGTTTTCTGTCCCACTGAACCCCGTTCAGGTAGTTCTTCATTCCTGTGTAGTCCCCTTTCTTGTAGTTTGGCTTCATTCGTCCTGGCCTTCCTGCTTCTCCCTCCACTTGTAGCTCTACTGTGTATTCGAAGCTTAAAACCACATGGTCACTGCCCCAAGGGGTCTTTCATATGTGATGTCCTCGATATTTCACTACTGAAGGTGAATACTAAGTCCAGCCTTGCTGGTTTATCCCCTCGTTCTCTTTTTGTATTTTCCCTTAGTGTTGGTACTGAAGTTCTCCAGTACCACCTCCATCATCTTAGCCCTCCATGTATCTTGGCCCCCATGTGGGTCCAAGTTCTCCCAATCGATCTCCTTGTGGTTTTAAAGTCACCCATGATCAGGAGCTTTGCCTGCATGCATGAGCTCTTCTGGCCACTCTAGCCAGGTGTCAACCATCGCTCTATTGCTCTCGTCGTACTCTTGCCTTGGCCTCCTGCTGTTCTGTGGTGGGTTTACATCACTGCTATTACCACCTTGGACCTCCAGAGTGAAGTGTTCCCCCTATGTAATCACTTTCCCTTTTCCGCTATCTTCCCCTCTCCAGCTCATCAAAATTCCAGCGATTTTGATCAGCAACGCCACTCCTCCACCCCCCCTGTTCCTCTGTCTTTCCTCAGGATTTTGGGATCCCGTTGGAAAGATGGCATCTGTTTTCATACTGTAGCTTGGTTTCTGTGAGAGCTATGATGTCCGGTGATGCTTCTTTGACTCTTTCTGCCACTCCTCCCACTTATTTGTTATTCCATCCGCGTTTGTGTTTCCATACCTTCAGTTTCCTTTCCAACACTGTGGTTTGGGGGGCCTGTGAGGGTGGGAGACCTGGTGGCATACTGTGGGATTCTATAGCTCGGTGTTGGGTGGAGGCTGTGGTATGGATTGTAGTGTGTGTTGGGATGGTGTGATAGGTTGTATGGTTCTGAGAGTAGTTGTGTGTGTGCTTGCCCTTGCTGTTCTGTCCTGCTCTGACTGACCTCTGCTGGTTCCCTCCTTGTCTCTTTTCTAGCTCCTTTCGCTTTTTTGTCCTCTCCCTCAGCTCCCTCCCTCTGTGTGTGTGTGTTTTGTGTGTGTGTGTGTGTGTGTGTGTGTGTGTGTTGTGTGGTGTGTGTGTGTGTGTGTGTTTTGTGTGTGTGTGTGGTGTGTATGTGTTTGTGTGAGTGTGTCTGTATGAGGAGTTGCGTGGGGCCATCTCAAACTCTTGTTCTCACCTTTTAATTTACTATTGGAGAAATAATTTTTTTTTTTGCCTCACAGGCCAGGAACCAGTTATTGCAACAACAGTACCATTACTTGAAACTGCATTTTTTGTTT
>NC_069406.1:8074130-8108275 GCF_026875155.1 Cherax quadricarinatus | reverse complement strand
TGAGTGGAAGGTGTGCGAAACGTTTCCTGAATAAAGATTCCCATATGCTGCATAAGTGTCTCAATCTTCTTTGAGTTCTGTTGGTTAGGAAGATAAATATCCAGTTGTACTCTTTTTCAGGTAACCCTTTAGCACACATTACCTGGTTACCCCTCCTACACTGTTGTTTTCCTCCTGATGTGGCTGTACAACAGCTTTGGGTCAGATTTGGCTTTCGCTGCTATGTCGTTTTCATATTGTCGTTGGGCCTCCCTTCTTATCTGTGCATATTGTTTTTCTGGCTCTGCGACTGCTCTCCTTATTCTCCTGGGTCCTTTGTCATCTATACTTCTTCCATTCCCTAGCACACTTGGTTTTGTGTGTGTGTGTGTGTGTGTGTGTGTGTGTGTGTGTGTGTGTGTGTGTGTGTGTGTGTGTGTGTGTGTGTGTGTGTGTGTGTGTGTGTGTGTGTATATGTGAGTGTACTCACCTAATTGTACTCACCTAATTGTGGTTGCAGGGGGCGAGACTCAGCTCCAGGCCCCGCCTCTTCACTGAATGCTACTAGGTCTTCTCTCTCCCTGCTCCATGAGATTTATCATACCTCGTCTTAAAGCTATGTATAGTCCCTGCCTCCACTACATCATTCGCCAGACTTTTCCACTTCCTGACAACTTTATGCCTGAAAAAATACTTCCTAACATCCCTATGACTCATCTGAGTCTTCAACTTCCAAGGGTGACCCCTCGTATCTGTGTCCCCTCTGTGGAACATCTTGTCTGTGCCCACCTTGTGTATTCCATGCTGTATTTTGTATGTCGTTATCATGTCTCCCCTAAGTCTCCTGTCTTCCAGTGTCGTCAGGCCAATTTCCCTCAGCCTTTCTTCGTAGGACATTCCCCTTAGCTCTGGAACTAACCTTGTCGCAAACCTTTGCACTATCTCTAATTTCTTAATGTGCTTGACCCAGTGCGGCTAACCTCAAGTTTGCCAGGCGCCCATATGCTGCTGCAGGTATCTATTTGGTGTGTGCTTTCGGAAACGTGCTCGGTGTTACATTCACCAAAAAAAGTTTCTGTTTGAGCGAGGTTTGTAGCCTTTGACCACCCAGCTTATACTCTGCCTGTAGTCTTCTTTGCCCTTCTCCGATCCTCATGACTTTGCATTTGGCAGGGTTGTATTCGAGAAGCCAGTTGCTGGACCAGGTGTCCAGCCTGTCCAGGTCTCTTTGAGGTCCTGCCTGATCCTCATCTGATTTAATTCTCTTCATTAACTTCACATCATCTGCGAACAGGGACACTTCTGAGTCTATCCCTTCCACCATGTCATTCACATATACCTAGGGCTGACCCCTGTGGGACCCCGCTCGTCACAGGTGCCCACTGTGATACCTAATCACGTACCATGACTCGTTGTTGCCTCCCTGTCAGGTATTCTCTTATCCATTGCAGTGCCCTTCCCGTTATACACGCCTGACCCTCTAGTTTCTGCACTAGTCTTTTGTGAGGAACTGTGTCGAAGGCCTTCCTGCAGTCCAAGAAAATTCAATCAACCCATCCCTCTCTGTCGTGTCTTACTTCAGTAACTTTGTCATAAAACTCCAGAAGGTTTGTGACACAGATTGTCTTCATGAATCTGTGCTGGTTGTTGTTTATAATTTGTTGCATTAAAGATCTCCACCACTCTCCTCCTGATAATATTCTCCATGACTTTGCATGATATACACATCAGCGATACTGGTCTGCAGTTTAGTGCCTCTTTTCTGTCTCCTTTTATGAAAATGGGAACTATATTCGCCATCTTCCATAATTCGGGTAGTTGCCCAGTTTCAAGGGATCTGTTGAAGATTGTGGTTATTGGCACACAGCATTTCTGCTCCCTCTCTAAGGACCCACGGGGAGATGTCCGGTCCCATTGCCTTTCAGGTATCAAGGTCACTTAGCAGCTTCTTCACCTCCTCCTCAGTTGTGTGTATGTCATCCAGAACTTGTTGGTGTATTCCTTGTTGGTGTCCCCCTCTGTCCTGTCTTCCCAGAGGCATTCGTGTCTCTACTGCGAATACATCCTTAAATCTCGTGTTGAGCTTCTTGCATACCTTTTGATCGTTTCTTGTGAGTTCCCCACCTTCTTTCCTCAGCCTGATCACCTGGTCTTTGACTGTTGTCCTTCTCCTAATGTGGCTATACAGCAGTTTCAGGTCAGACTTGACTTTCGATGCTATGTCGTTTTCGTACTGTCGCTGGGCCTCTGTGAGGGAAAAGTTCAATAGATAAGAGTAGCGAGGGAGTGTATAGTAACAACAGTTTCATTGCCGGCTACTTGTTAAAGTAGGGTCAGTCTAGCTCCCGCTATCCCTTCCCCTCCTCTTCCCCCCCCCCGAAAGGTGACGTGTGGAGCTCCGGTCAAACAGTAAATCACTCGACTCACAGCTCCCAACACTACTGTAAGTACATGCCTGATCATATTTTAGTGTACTTATTGGTTACACCCCACATTTACTTTTTTTTTTAAGTATTGTACTTATCAGGAGAGTGATTTCTTAAGCAGTGGGTAATTGTCTCTCTCTTTACAGCTTGGAGTGACAGAGAGGGTCACCTGCCAACCAACGAGAAGAATAGGATTAGATGGACTAACGTCCTGAGACGTCCATGTTTAGTCAAACTTACCTGTTATGTAAGCCAACACAGGACCTAACCCCTCATCATAGCAGTGGTAACGAACCTGTTTTCCTGTCATCTGAAGTAATTACACACGGCTATACTTGGTGAAGAACGAGCCAGTGGGTCACAAACACCTGCTACCCCCCCCCCCCCCAAATCGTCAGCAACGGCTACGATTTCAACAACACTAGTGTAACCAACACCTGACACCCCATTACCACGATATACCTATATTAGTGTTGAGTTCAAATGTAATTTTTTTCCTTTCATTTTTCATTTTTCTTTCAGTTAGGATACCCATTCATGTTTTATTGTTTTACATTTTCCGTTTCTAAATAATAAAGTGTTTATCATTGTCTATTATTATTTATTTTTCTATTCATTAATTTTCCAGAGGAGGAGCCAGCCTTGGTAATACTGACTGAAGTTGTTACAGGGCTGAGTAAGCCTTCACAGCCTCCCTCCTCATCTGTGCATACTCGTTTCTGGCTCTTCGACTGATCTTATTTTCCTGGGTCCTTTGCCTTCTGTATCTCTTCCATTCTTTAATGCACTAAGTTTTCGTCTCTCCCTACACCTTCGAGTAAACCTAGGACTCTTTTTGGTTTTCCCATTTTTCCTGTTGCCCTTGGGAACAAACCTTTCCTCTGCCTCTTTCTTTTTGCTTTTAATATTTCATTTTCATTTACTGACTTTCCTACATTTCCCCGCCCGGAAACCCTCCCGCATACAAATGTCCCCCCTTTTAAATTTTGGGCTTTTCCCTTCCACTCCTGTTACCCTCCCCACTTGAATTACTATTTAATCAAAACCAGAAGTATTTATCACTAGCCCCAAGGGGCCCTCATGTTGATGTCCTCAATGCCGGGAACTGCTCAGGGAGAACACAAGGCCAGTTTGCGGGTTTTCACCTTCCCTCTCTCCTCTCTGTAGTGTCCCTGAGTGTTGATGCTGGGGTTTTCCATACCACATCCATCATCTTGGCTCTCCATGTTTCGGGACCCCCATTAGGTTCCAGGTTTCCCCATCGTCCCCTGTTGTTAAAATCACACATACCAAAATTTTGCTTTCCAATTGACTCTTCGGCCACCTCAGCCAGTGGGGCCCCCCATCGCTCTGTTGTGGGTGGGTTTTTGGGGTGGGTTGTACCTCACTGAAATGATACTTAAATTTTTCCCCCAAACTGAATTTGTAGCTACTATTAGCCCCTTTTCTCCAATTCGTCGTCCCTTTCCCATTTCTTCAAAACCAATTTTTTTTTTTTTACAGTGAAAACCCCCCCCCCCCCCCCTCTGCCCTTCATTTTTCCCTCAGGTTCTGATTTTCCCGGTGGAAGACTCGTCTGTTATTTTTTCAGTGATTTTTCTTTCTGTACGCTATGATATCGGAGTTCTCATCGCGGTGTTTTTTTTTTTTTTTTTTTTCTTGTGGTGTTGTGTGTGGTGTGTGTGGGGTGTGTTGGGGGTTGTGTGGGGTGTGTTTGGGGTCGTGGTTTTGTGGTTGGTGTGTGCGGTTTTCTCTGTGTATTTGCTGTATGTAATGGTTCGAACTTACTCCCCTATCGGGGTTGCGGGGAGTCTGTTACAGTTTGGGCCACGTCTTTTCCCTAGCGCTCACTCCTAACTTGAAAGCCTTATGTACCCTTCTTAAAGCTTTTTTTTTTGGATCCCCCCTTACCACTTCACCGCCAGGCCGTTTCACTTTGGCTCTAAAAATAAAAAAAATGTTTTTAAACATCTTTGGAATGGAGCTGAGTTTAAACTTTCTACTGTGTTCTTCCACTCTACACAACTGCCCATTCACCTTGTATTTCCTCCAATTTTTTGTATGTTTTTATCATTTTACCTTTCAACCCCAGGTCCTCCAGTGCCATGAACCTGGTTACCTTGCCTCCCCTCATAGAATAAACCCCTTATTTTGGGTCTATTTTTGTTTGGAAGACTTTGCATTTTCTCTAATTTTTTGACAGTGACCAGGTGTGGAATCCATAGGTGCTGCGCACCCCAATATGGCCTTCGTACACGGTGTATAATGCGTGAATGTCTCATTTTAGATTTTGCAGAGCGTTCTTGGGATAAAAAAAAACAAAATTTCCCTCACGTTTTTTAAGATGTGCAGTTCAAGTTAGCCGGTAAAATACTCACCCAAGGTCCCCCTTTGAGTGGGGTTTAAAAGACCTGACCCCACCACCTGTACCCTAATCGGCCTTTTTTTCCCCTTTTCCCAATCATCAAAGCTTTCCCTTTTTCTTGGTTAAAACTCCAAAAGCCTTTGTCAGACCAGACCGGCAGCCATTGGGGATACATTGAAATTTTCCTCAAACTTGCATGATTCCTTTATTATTTTCAGTCTTTGGGAAGGGGGACACCTCTGACTACCCTTCCGTCATTTTATATATTTACAAAAAACAGCACCGGCCCTTTCCCGTCCCATAGGGAAACCCACTGTTACAAACGAGCATCTTTCTCGTTCTCTCCACAAACAACCTGCCGTTTTTCTTAAACCCCTTATTCGCCCCCCCTTAAAAATCCTACTCCCCTCTGCTCCAGCCTGTTGCCCCTTTTCCCAAAATAACTTGTTTACCCTTTTCCCTGACCATTTGCTCGGATTCCATGCCCCTTTGCTCACCCCTTTCCTAACCCTAGACCATCGTGTAGCAAGCTTGTTAGACCCTTTTCGGAGCTTGACCCCCCCCTTACAACAAACTTGTCACCCTCCCCTCAGAGCTTTTTACAACAAGGAAGGAAGGGCAAAATAATTTTGGCGTCGATAAAAAATTGTGATCTTTGATTTAATTTTAAATTTCCCTGTCCAGGCAAAACAAAGAAAATTACCAGATAAAACAACATTGGGGCTAAATACAGAAGGTCTAAACACACACTTCCTTCACAGTCACAAAATTTATGCTTCATGTCATTCATAAAGGTAATAATGTTTGGTAGTACTAAGAGGGCCGGGGGGGAGATGTGAGGGGTACTGGAATTCTTAGTGAGATGATATTTAATAACCTCAACTGAGTTAAAACAAGGAAAATTTAAAAATTTTTTTCCGTCTTTTATCTCACTGTGGGTGGTTATTGTCGTTGCTGCAGATTGATATCAAGAAAAAGCTAAAAATTAGGGACCTTGAAACTTACAAATTTTTTTTTTATTGTATTGAGTTTATAGAGCCGTGAAAAACAAGCCCCATTGCGGTCTTTGCGAAATATAGAAATTTAGTTACTTCCGGAACATTTTGTAAATTTCAACATTTAAAAGTCAGTATTAAGACTTATTTTATATTGGTAATCTGACATAAATTTTAATGTTGTGGGGATTATAATAGGCTGTCTCGGCTCTGATGACACTTCCACTTTAACTCGTGTTATGGGATTATACAATGCTTTGCCCCGGCCTCGATGACACTTTCACTTTAAACTTGTTATGGGAATATTACAATGCTGCCCCGGCTCTGATGACACTTCACTTTAACTGTGTTAATGGGAATATACAAATGCTGCCCCGGCTCTGATGACACTTCCTTTAAACCTGTGTTATGGGAATATTACAAGGCTGCCCGGCTCGGATGACACTTCACTTTAACCCATGTTGTCTGGATATACAGGCTGCCCCGGCTCTGATGGACACTTCACTTTAAACCTTGTTGTCTGGAATATACAGGCTGCCTCGGTCTGATGACACTTCACTTTAATCCATTGATTTTAAGTAGTAGAATTAATAAAATTATAAAATTGCAGGTAGGCCGCCTACTGGCTCATAATAGGCAAGGTCCTCCTCAAGCCAAACCCTCAAGCAAAATATTTCACCCAACTTTTATTTGAAGCTACCCTAAGGTAGCTTTTATGACCCTAATATGCAGTAGCTCCATTCTTCGGTACTTTATTTCCAGATTTGTACTTATATCCTTTCTAAGCTGACCTTATCCAATCTGGATCCATTATTTCTAGTTGTTAAAGGGATATCCTTAGAATGTTATTTATATCACCTTTATGCCCATCTTCCACTTGAACACTTCTTATTCTACGTCTTACAAGGGAATGTTGGATGATGGCTCTCGGTCTATCTTCGTATGAAAATTTTTTTATTCAGTGGATTAATTTTATCATTTGTCTCTGAATGTTTTCCAGTTAACATATATACGACTCATCGCTATTGGGCCGTGCGGACGTGCTGCGCAGTAGCTCCTGATTGAGTTGGCATTTGCGCAGTGTTGACGTGTACTTGGCTCTGTGAAGACCTGTTTGCGCGCTCTCTAGAATTGAAGCAAGATGCCCTCCATCGAGCAACTTTACCAACAGCTTAAGGAAGAATTGACAGATTGTTAGGTAAGACATCAAATCAACCTACGTCTCACCTTCTGGCACTATATAAGGCCCGATTCTGTCACTTCAACTTCATATTGTTTCAGACAACGGAACAATGCTCTTCTCCAGACTGAGGGACTGACCACCTCAAAACTTATGGGTGATGGACTGATTTACAATCGTCTTCAAGTATTTCTGCTTCTATCAACTTTTTCATGTACTCGACTGAAGAAAGAAAAGCATACTGTGTAGGCGTACGAAAACGTTTCAAAATAAAGATACCTAAACTGTTGATATGTGTCTTACCTAACAATCTGTCGGTTATTTTTTACATTTTAATGTTAATTCAGTCAGACACTGCACCACAAGGGTATCTTGGTACAGACCATCTACTTCGACACCTCTACTTATTGAGAACGGCTGGGTTTGAGAAGGACCTGCCCTCCCAAATCAACCTACGTCTCACCTTCTGGCACTATATAAGGCCCGATTCTGTCACTTCAACTTCATATTGTTTCAGACAACGGAACAATGCTCTTCTCCAGACTGAGGGACTGACCACCTAAAAATTTTAAGGGTGATGGACTGATTACATCGTCTTAAAGTATCTTCTGCTTCTATCAATTTTTCTGTACTCGACTGAAGAAGCCTACTGTGTAGGCGAAAACGTTTCAAAATAAAGATACCTAACTGTTGCATATGTGTCTTACCTAACATCTGTCGGTATTTATACCATTTTAATGTTCATTCTTTTCAGACACTGCAACAAAAGGGGTATCTTGGTACAGACCATCTACTTCGACAACCTCTACTAGTGAAAAACGGCTGGGTTTGAGAAGGACCTGCCCTCCCAAATCAACCTACGTCTCACCTTCTGGCACTATATAAGGCCCGATTCTGTCATTTCAACTTCATATTGTTTCAGACAAGGGAAAACAATGCTCTTCTCCAGACTGAGGGAGACCACCTAAAAAACTTTAGGGTGATGACTGATTACATCGTCTTCAAGTATCTTCTGCTTCTATCAACTTTTCTGTACTCGACTGAAGAAGCCTACTGTGTAGGCGAAACGTTTCATAATAAAGATACCTAACTGTTGCATATGTGTCTTACCTAACAATCTGTCGGTATTTTATACCATTTTAATGTTCACTAGTGAGATGGTTGTGAGGCAGATAGACAGACTGAAGCAAAATAAGTCGCCGGGTCCTGATGAGGTTTTTTCAAGGGTTCTTAAGGAATGCAAAATGGAACTCTGTGAACCATTAACTAATATTTTTAATTTATCTCTTCAAACAGGTGTAGTGTCTGATATGTGGAAGATGGCTAATGTAACTCCTATTTTTAAAACAGGGGACAAGTCGTTACCGTCAAATTACCGCCCAATAAGCCTGACCTCAATTGTAGGCAAATTACTAGAGTCAATTATAGCCGAGATTATAAGAAGCCATCTCGATAAGCATAGCTTGATTAATGATACTCAGCATGGATTCACAAGAGGCCGGTCTTGTCTAACTAATTTATTAACTTTCTTCAGTAAACCTTTTGAGGCTGTTGACCACAATAAAGAATTTGATATTATTTATTTTAGATTTTAGTAAGGCTTTTGATAGAGTCCGCACCTTTAGACTGTTAAAGAAAGTGGCAGCTCATGGCATTGGGGGAAAAGTGCTGTCGTGGATCGAGTCATGGCTCACTGACAGGAAGCAGAGAGTGTCCATAAATGGGGTTAAATCCTAGTGGGGATCTGTAACAAGTGGCGTTCCACAGGGATCAGTCTTGGGCCCGTTGTTGTTTATAATATATATCAATGATCTTGATGAGGGAATTACTAGTGATATGAGCAAATTCGCCGATGACACAAAGATAGGTAGGATAATTGATTCAAACGTAGATGTTAGGGAACTTCAGGAGGATTTAAACAAACTCTATTCTTGGTCAGAAAAGTGGCAGATGCAGTTCAATGTAGATAAATGCAAGGTTCTGAAGCTTGGGAGTGCCCATAACCCTAGTACTTATAAATTAAATGATGTAGAACTTAGCCATACAGATTGCGAAAAGGACTTGGGGGTTATGGTGAGCAGCAACCTTAAACCAAGACAGCAATGCCTAAGCGTACGTAATAAGGCAAATAGATTACTGGGATTTATATCAAGAAGTGTAAGCAACAGAAGTCCAGAGGTCATACTGCAGCTTTATACATCATTAGTAAGGCCTCACCTTGATTATGCAGCTCAGTTCTGGTCTCCGTATTACAAAATGGACATAAATTCGTTAGAAAACATTCAGCGTAGGATGACTAAATTAATACATAGCATCAGAAATCTTCCTTTAAATGAAGAAAGATTGAAGACTCCTTAAGTTACATTCACTTGTTAGACGAAGAATGAGGGGAGACCTGATCGAAGTGTATAAGTGGAAGATAGGTTTTAAATAAAGGGGATATTAACAAGGTCTTGAGGATATCTTTCCAAGAGAGAACCCGCAGTAATGGATTTAAATTAGATAAGTTTAGATTTAGAAAGGACATAGGAAAGTATTGGTTTGGAAATAGGGTAGTTGATGAGTGGAACAGTCTACCTAGTTGGGTTATTGAGGCTGGGACTTTGGGTAGTTTCAAATCTAGGTTGGATAAGTACATGAGTGGGAGGGGTTGGATTTGAGTGGGACTTTCACATCAGAGCTTATTTCTTGGGTGGCATTGAAAATTGGGTTGGGCAAATGTTTTGTTAGTGGGATGAATTGTAAAGGACCTGCCTAGTATGGGCCAGCAGGCCTCCTGCAGTGTTCCTCCTTTCTTATGTTCTTATGTATGTTCAAACAAACCATACCACGAGTGGGGTTTGAACCCCAGTGTGGAGACAAGAACTAAATTACATAATTTAAGCGAGGACTTAGTTAAGTTGTGCAGAACTGTAGTATGACATCTGGGCTCCTGTTGCTTATACTTCACATAAATCCCAATAATCTGTCAGCCTTGATATGTACGCTCAGGCATTATTTTCGGCTTTAAGCTTCTGTTTACCAAGTCCTTTACACAGTCGGTATGGCCATTGTTCTGCATGATTTAGTATGTAAGTGCTAGGATTGTTTACGTTCCTGAGTTGAGAGATTTTGTATTTATCTACACTGAACTACATCTGCCACTGACCAAGCCATGTCAAAATTCTTTTGAAGTTTAGTATCATCTTCCTCTGAACCAGTTAACCTTTACACTGTTGATGTGCGTAGCACTCTCACCTCGATTTTCTCCATTTGAAAGCATGTAAAATCAGACGTAGATCTACGTCCAGAGCACTACGCAGGTCACCTTAGATCTACGTTCGGAGCACTATGCACGTAAGCATAGATCTACATTTGGACAGCTTAAGGGTGTTAATCTGCCCATTATTTTTATGTCGTCAGTGAATTTGCTTATACCACCTGTTATCTCCTTGTCAAGGTCAATAATGCAAATTATAAACAGTGGGAAGCCACCTTGTGATTGATCCACACTCATGAACTTTTCTCTAACTTTCTTCAGGAATCTTGTGTGGTACTTTATCAAAAGCCTTAGTAGAAATTCAAATATAGTATCATAATCAACTGCGCCAAATGCTTTACTGAAGAAAGTGTGCGAATTAGTCAGGCAGGAACGGCCCCTCGTGAATTCATGTGTGTTATTAATCAAATTCTTCTTCTCTGGTGGCTTCTTATAATGACAGCTATAATTGGCTAGTATTTTCCCTACAACTGAAGTAAGGCTAATTGCCAGGTAATATGATGGCAGTAAGTTATTCCCTGCTTTAAATATGGGAATTACATTAGCCATCTTCCACATATTATGCACTACACCTGTCTGAGGATATACAGTAGACCGTCGTTTAACACGGTAGTTACGTTCCTGAAAACACCGTGTTAGACAAAACCGTGTTAGACAAGCTGAAAAACTTATGACAAAAATAGGGTTACGTTCCTGGCAGCCCCCAAAAACGGAAAAGAACTTATTTTTAAAACTCCATATCTTACAAAAAATATGTAATTGTAGTCCATTGTCGTGAATATTGCCGCTGAAGACTACAAATGCAATAGACATAATAGTATTTCTCACCTTAATTTGTGGGTAATTGTGTTTGTGAATGGTTGCAAAGAGAGTAGATGTGGATGGTGTGGTCCTACTGGGCTGAGGTGGATGGTGTGGTCCTACTGGGCTGAGGTGGATGGTGTGGTCCTACTGGGCTGAGGTGGATGGTGTGGTCCTACTGGGCTGAGGTGGATGGTTGTTGGTTGTCGGCAGAAGTGGATAGTAGAGGTTCTGGTACTGAAGTCGATAGTTGCATTGGAGTGGGCATAAATTCTGTGATGGATCTCCTGGCTCTTTTACCCCACAGTACATTATACAGCTGATGGGAAGGCATCATCAGTTGGTCTAGATTTAACAAATGGCAATGAAAATCAGAAAATATGTATGTAAATAAACACAGCGAGCTTCCAGAATATCGTCTTCCTACACATGTATGAACCTAATTGAAGGCTGGGAGGGTGGTGTGGGTGACTTAGGGAGGCCAGGGATGGCAGTAGGTCCCCCCCGTTGAAACAATGGTGTAACTCACTAACAAACAGACCATCCTGCCCGGCTGGCGACCGGGCGCTCAGAATTTCTCCCCTCATGCAACCGCTTTAAACTAATTTCACGAAGTTTTAAATAAAAATATGCCGCAATTCTTCAATCGTGCTATTACAAAAACGTGCAAGACAAAATCGTGTTAAACGACGATCTACTGTACATATAAAGTACATATAGTTAATGGTTCACTAAGTTCCATTTTGGACTCATGGAAAAAGTTTATCTGGGCCTGGAGATGTATTTTACTTAAAACTGTAAATTTGACTGCCAATTCTCTACTCTTAAGCCCTCGATAAAAAATTATTTATGAAATAACATTTGTCTTCATGTGTGAAGACGGATAACAAATAAATCTTAAAACCAGAGCATATTTCTTTTTCGTTGTCCATAACCTGTCAAGAGCTAACTTTAATTAGATTTAACTTTACTCTAACCTTATTTATATTAACTAAACAACTTTCAGATTAGTTTTCGAATCATTAGCAACTTTAATTTTAGATTCTGGTTTAACCTTTCTTAAGCCCACTTAAACCTTTCTTTTAATGTAATTATATTAATGAGACGACCATCACCTCTCGACACATATATTAATTAATCAACTTATTCTCTCCTAAAGAAAGTTCCAGCATCACTTTCATATATTTTGGTTCATTTATGTCTGATTCTTCTTCTCGGTAGACCCTCATACTGTTTGTGAAGTGTAACTGTCCTGTTAGACCCTCATACTGTTTGTGAAGTGTAACTGTCCTGTTAGACCCTCATACTGTTTGTGAAGTGTAACTGTCCTGTTAGACCCTCATACTGTTTGTGAAGTGTAACTGTCCTGTTAGACCCTCATACTGTTGTGAAGTGTAATGTCCTGTAGGGCCCTAGTTTTTGGGGGCCCGGGGTTTTTTTTTTTTCGTTTGGGGTTTTTTTTTTTTTCCCAAAATTTTTTTTTGGGGGGGAATTTAATTTTTTTTTTTTTTTTTTTTTTTTCCCCCTTTTTTTTGGGGGGTTTTTAAATTTTTTTTTAAAAAAAAAAAATTTTTGGGGGTTTTTTTTTTTTTTGTTTTTTTTCCCCCCTTTTTGGTTTAAACCCTTTTTCCCCCCTTTTTTTTAATTCCCCCCCCTTTTTTTGGGGTTTTTTTTTTTTTTGGGGGCCCCAATTTTTTTTTAAAGGGAAATGTTTTTTAAAATTTACCTTTTTTTTTTTTGGGGTTTTTTGTTTTTTTTTTTTTTTAAATTTCCCTTTTTTTTTTTTTTGGGGCCCCCCTTTTTTTTTTTTTGGGGGGGGAAAAAACCCCTTTTTTTTTTTTGGGGGGTTTTGCCCCGGTTTTTTTTTTTTTTAAAATTTTTTGGGGTTAAAAACCTTTTTTTTTAAAAAATTTTTTTGGGGGGTTTTCCCTTTCCCTTTTTTTTTAAAAATTTTTGTTTTAACCCCCCGGTTTAAATGTTTTTTTTTTTTTCCCCCATTCTTTTGGGGGAAATGTCCTTTCCCCCTTTTTTAAGTTAACCCTGTTACCCCCCTTTTTTTTGGGGTTTTCCCGGGGGTTTTTTTTTTGGGTTTCCGGGAAATTTTTTGTTTTGGGTTTTTTTTTTTAAGGGGGGGTTTTTTTCCCCTTTTTTTTTTTTTTTTCCCTTTTTTAATTTTTGTTTTTGTTTCCTGTTTTTAACTTTTTTGGGGGCCCCCTTTTTTTAACTTTTTTTAAGGGCCCCCTTTTGGGGAAACTTTTTTGGGGGTTTTTTTTTTTTTTTGGGGGGGGGGCCCTTTTTTTTTTTTTTCCCCCCCTTTTTTTTTAAAATTTTTTTTTTAAAAAAATTTTTTTTTTTTGGGGCCCTTTTTTTTTTTGGGGTTTTTCCCTTTTTTTGGTTTTTATGTTTTAAATAAAAAAGGGGAAAGGGGGGTTTTTTTTCCCCCCCCCCTTTTTTTTTTTTGGTTTTTCCTGTTTTTTTTTTTAAAAGTTTTTTGTTTTAAAAAAAAAAAAACCCCCCTTTTTTTTAAAAAAAATTTTTTTAAAATTTTTTTGGGGGGGGTTTTTTTCCCCCCCTTTTTTTTGAAGTGAAATTCCCCCCCTTTTGTTTGTGAGGTGAAAATGTCCTTTTTTAAACCCCCCTTTATGTTTGTAAAGGGAAACCCTTTTCCTCATACTTTTTTTTGGGGTTTTTTTAAATCATACTTTTTGGAATTAAAATTTTTAAACCCTTTTTTTTGGGGGGGTTTTTTTTCCCCCTTTTTTTGAAGTGTAACCCGGTTCCTCATATTTTTTTTAAAAACCCTTTTTTCCCCAATTTTGGGGGGGGTTTTTTTTCCCCAATTTTTTAAAAATTTTTTTTTTTTCCCTTTTTTTTGGGAAATTTCCCTTTTTTTTTTTTTGGGGGGGGGTTTTTTTTTCCCCCTTTTTTTGGGTTTTTGGGCCCCCCCTTTTTTTGGGAAAAAACCCTGTTTTTTCCCCTTTTTGGGGAATGTTAATTGTCCTTTTAAAATTTTTTGTTTTGTAATTTTTTTTTAAAAACCCCCCAAATTTTTTTGGGGGGGTTTTTTTAACCCTTTTTTTTTTTAAAACCCCTTTCCCTCATTTTTGGGGGGGGCCCCCTTTTGGGGGTTTTTGGTTTTTCCCCCCTTTTTTTTAATTTTTTTTAAAAACCCTTTTTTTTGGGTTTTTTTTTTTTAAAAATTTTAATTTTTTTTTTCCCCCTTTTTTTTTTTTTTTCCTTTTTTTTTTTTTTTTTTTCCCCCTTTTTAAAAAATTTTTTTTTGGAAAAGCCCTTAACCCCTTTTTTGTAAATTTTTTTTTTTTTTGGGGGAAAATGTTTTGGTTTCCTTTTACTTTTTTAAAACCTTTTTTTTTTTTTAAAAAAATTTTTTAACCCCTTTTTTTTTTTAAAGGTTTTTTTAATTTTTTTTTTGGGGGTTTTCCTTTTTAAAAAAATGTTTGTAAAAAAGGGGGGCCCCTTTTTGGAAAAATTTTTTTAACCCCTTTTTTTTTTTTTTTTTAAAAAACCCCCCTTTTTTTAAAAAAGGGGGGGCCCTTTTTTTAAAAAGTTTTTTTAATTTTTTACCCCTTTTTTTTTTTTTTAAATTTTTTTTTTGGGGGTTTCCTTTTTTTCCCCCTTTTTTTTTTAAACCCTTTTAAACCATTTTTTTGGGGCCCAAAAAATTTTTTTTTTTTTTTTTCCCCCCCTTTTTTTTTTTAACCCTTTCCCCATACTTTTGTGAATTTTAAAATTTTTTTAAAACCCCCCCCCTTTTTGGTTTTTTCCCGGGCCCCTTTTTTTTGGGGGGGGTTTTCTTTTTTTTTTTTTTTTTTTTGTTTTTTTTTAACCCTTTTTTAAAAAACCCCCCCCTTTTTTTTTTTTTAAAACCCCAAAAAAAATTTTTTAAAGGGGGGAAAAAAATTTTTTTAAAATTTTCCCCCCAAATTTTTAAACCCTTTTTCCCCGGGGTTTTTTCCCCCAAAATTTTTTTTTTTTTTTTTCCCCCCAAATTTTTTTTTTTTTTAAAAAACCCCCTTTTTTTTTTCCCCCCTTTTGGGGCCCCCTTTTTGGGTTTTCCCTTCCCCCCGGAACCCGGGGGCCCCCGGGCCCTTCTTTTTTTTAAAAAAAACCCCCCCCAAAAAAACCCCCCCCGGCCCCCCAAACAAAAAAAAACCCCCCTCGAAAAAAGGTTTTTAAAAATTTTTTAAATTTTGAAGGGGGCCCCCCCTTCAAAAAAAAAAAAACCCCCCCCCCAAAATTTTTTTAAAATTTTTTTAAAAAAAAAAAACCCCCCCCCCCCTTTTTTTTAAAAAAAAACCCCCCCCCCCCCTTTTTTGTTTTCCCCCCCCCCCCCCTTTTTTTTTTTCCCCCCTTTAAAAGGGGGAAAAAATTTTTTTTTAAAAAAGGGTTTGGGCCCCTTTGGGGAAAAATTTTTCCCCTAAACCCCTTTTTTTTTTAAACCCCCAAACCCCCCGGGAAATTGTAACCCCTTGGGGCCCCAAATTTAAGGTTTTTTAAAAAAAAACCCCCCCAACCCCCCCCTTTTTTTCCCCTTCCCCCAAAACGGGGGTTTTTTAAACCCCCAAAAAAAAGGGGAAAAAAAAACCCCCCTTTTCCCCCCAAAAATTTTTGGGGCCCCCCCCCTTAAAGGGTAAAAAAAACCCCCCCTTTTTTTTAAAAAAAATTTTTGGGGTTTAAATTTGGGAAAACTTTTTTCCCCCCCCCCAAAAAAAAAAAATTTTTTTCCCCCGGGGGGGCCCCCCCCCCCAAAAAAAATTTAAACCCCCCCCCCCCCCCTTTTCCTAAAATGTTTTTTAACCCCCCCCCAAAATTTTTTCCCCCTTGGTTTTTTTTTCCCCCCCCTTTGGGCCCCTTGGGAAAAAAAACCCCCCCCCCCCCCAAAAAAAAACCCCCCCCCCCCCTTTTTTTTAAAAACCCCCCCCCCGGGGGGGTTTTTCCCCCCCCCCTTTTTTTTTCCCCCCCTTTTTTTTTTGGGGAAAAAATTTTTCCCCCCCTTTTTTTTTGGGGGCCCTTCCCCCCCAAAAGGAAAGGGGAAAACCCCTTCAAAAAAAAAAGGGGGGCCCCCCCCAAAAAACCCTTTTAAACCCCCCCCCCCCCCCTTTTTTTTTTCCCCCCCCCCAAAAAAAACCCCCCCCCCCAAAAAACCCCCCCCCCAAAAAAATTTTTCCCCCCCCTTTTTAACCCCTTTTTTTTCCCCCCCTTGGGGAAAAAATTTTTCCCCAAAAAAAAATTGAAAACCCCCCCAAAAAATTTTTTTAACCAACCCCCAAAAAAGGTGAATTTAAAAAACCCCCAAATTTTTGGGGGTAACCCCCCTTGGCCCAAAAAAAACCCCCCCCCCCAAAATTTTTTTCCCCCCCCCCCAAAAAAAACCCCCGGGCCCCAAAAATTTTCCCCCCCCCCCCCCAAAAAAAAAAAAAAAAAAAAAAAAAAAAAGGCCCCCCAACCCCCCTCATACTGTTTGTAAAGGAAACTTTTCCGGGTTAAAACCCTCATCCCTGTTTGTGAAGTTTTAACTGTCCTGTTAGACCTCTACTGTTTGTGAAGTGTAACTGCCCTTTTTGACCCTCATACGTTTGTGAAGTGAAAACTGTCTGATAAAACCCTCTTTACGTTTGTAAAAGTGTAACTTTTCCTTTTTGGGATTTCCAAAACCCTGTTTGTTGAAGTGTAAACTGCCCTTTTGGGGACCCTCATAGGGTTTTGGTGAAGTGTATCTGCCCTGTTGACCTTCATACTGTTTTTTGAATTTGTAATTGCCCTTTTTGGGCCCCTCTACTTTTTGTAAAGTGAAACCCTGTCCTATTAGACCCTCATACTGTTTGTGAAGTGTAACGGTCCGGTTAGACCTTAATACGTTTTGTAAAGGGTGAAAACGTCCTTTTGGGGCCCTCTTCTGTTTCTGTATTTTTTAACGGGCCTGTTAGCCCCTTCATACTGTTTGTGAAGTGAAAATGTCCTGTTAGACCTCAAAACTTTTTGTGAAGTGTAACTGTCCATTTTAGACCCTCTATTTTTTGTAAAGGGGTGAAAAATTGTCCTTTTAGCCCCTCATACGTTTGTGAAGTGTAACTGTCCGGGTTAGCCCCTCTTTACTGTTTGTAAAGTTTTTAAACGGTCCTGTTAGAAAAATCATACTGTTTGTAAAGGAAAATCCTTTTTGGGAACCCTCTTTTAGGTTTGTGAAGGGGAACTGCCCGGGTTAGACCCCCTACTGTTTGTGAAGTGAAAACTGTCCTGTTAGCCCTCATACTGTTTGTGAAGTGAAAAGGGTTCCTTTTTTGACTCTATACTTTTTGTGAAGGTAACTGTCCTGTTAGCCCCTTTTACTTTTTGTGAAGTGTAATGTCCGGTTGACTCTCAAAATGTTTGGAAGGGGTAACTGCCCTGTTAGCCCCTCATAATGTTTTTTGGGAAGTTTTAAACTGTCCTGTTGGGCCCCCCCTCATACTTTTTGGTGAAGTGAAAAATTTTCCTGTTGGGACCCTCATACTGTTTGTAAGTGTCCACTTTTCCTGTTAGGACCCCCCATACTTTTTTGTGAAGTGAAACCCTGTCCTGTTAGACTTCTATTTTTGGGGAAGTGAAAAACTTTTCCTGTTAGCCCCTCTTTTACGGGTTTGTGAAGTTTAACCTGTCCTTTTTAACCCCCCATATTGTTTGGGGAAGTGTAAATGTCCTGTTAAAACCCTTTTACTTTTTGGGGAAGGGTGTAACTTTTCCTATTAACCTCAAAAACTGTTTGTGAAGTTTTTAAACTGCCCTGTTAGACCTTTTTTTATGTTTGGGGAAGTGAAAACTGTCCTTTTTGGCCCTCTTACTTTTTTGTGTGTGAAAACTGACCTTTTAGACCCTATATTTGTTTGTTAAAGTGAAATTGCCCTTTTAAAGCCCCTCATACGTTTGTGAAGTGTAATGCCCTTTTTAGACCCTCATACTGTTTGTGAAGTGAAACCCTGTCCTTTTTAACCATCTTTACTGTTTTAAAAGTGTAACCCCTGTTGACCCCCCTATGTTTGTGAAGTGAAAACTTTTCCTGTTAGACCCTCTACTGTTTGTGAAAGAGGAACTGTCCTGTTAAAACCCACATATGTTTTTGAAGGGAAAACGGGTCCTTTTGCCCCAAAATTTATGTTTTTTAAAGGTTGGAAAATGCCCTGTTAAAACCTTTTAATGTTTGTAAAGTGTAAATCTCCGGGTTAGCCCCTCATACGGTTTGTAAAGTGTAACTCCCTTTTAAAAATCATACTGTTTTTAAAGTAAAAAATGCCCTTTTTGACCCTAAAGACTGTTTGTAAAGTGAAAACTGCCCTGTTGGGGCCCCTTTCATAGTTTGTGAAGGTAACTGTCCTGTTAGACCCTTATACTTTTTGGGTAAAAGTGAAAAATGCCCGGGGTTAGACCCTCATACGGGTTTGTAAATTTTGAAAAACTGTCCTGTTAGACCCTCTTTAATGTTTTTTTGAAGGGGTAACTCTCCTTTTTAAAACCTTTAAAAATGTTTGTAAAGTTTTTCTGCCCTTTTTGGCCCCTTATACTGTTTGTGGTTTTAAACTGGGGGTTGGGACCCCTTTAAAATTGTTTGTAAATTTTAACCCTGCCCTGTTGGGACTCTCATACTTTTTTGGGGAATGTGAACTGTCCTTTTGCCCTTCTTTCTTTTTGTAAAGTGAAAACTGTCCTTTTTGACCCTCTCCCTTTTTGGGTTGAAGGGGTAACTGTCCTTTTGGGCCCCTCATACTGTTTGTGAAATTTTAACTTTTCTGTTAGCCCCCAATACTGCTTGTGAAGTGAAACTGCCCTGTTAGCCCCTTTTACTGTTTGTGAAGTGTAACGGGTTGTTAGACCTCATATGTTGTGAAGTGAAAACGGTCCTGTCAGGCCCTCAATGTTTGTGGTGTAACTGTCCGGGTTGGGACCCTTATACTGTTTTTGAAGGTGTAACTGTCCTGTTAGATCTCATACTTTTTGGGAAAGTGTAACTGTCTTGTTAGCCCCCTTAATACTTTTTGTGAAGTGAAAACTGCCCTGTTAGACCCTCTTACTTTTTGTGAATTTAAACTGCCCGGTTAGACCCTCATATTTGTTTGTGAGTGAAACGGGTCTGTTAAAACCCTAAATATGTTTGTAAAAAGGGTAACTGCCCTGTTAGACCCTCTACTGTTTGTTAAAGTGAAACTTCCTTTTTTGCCCTCTAAATTCGGTTTGTAAAAGTTTTAAACTGTCCTTTTTTCCCCTCTTCTGTTGTAAAAGTGTAACTTTCCCTGTTAGCCCTCTTTACTTTTTGTGAAGTGTAACTTTTCCTTTTTGCCAAAAAAATACTGTTTGTGAAGTTTTAAACTGCCCTGTTAGCCTTTTTACTTTTTGGTGAAGTGAAAACTGTCCTGTTAGGCCCCCTTTACTGTTTGTTTAGTGTAACTGCCCTGTTAGACCCTTTATGTTTGTAAAGTGTAATTTCCCTGTTAGCCCTCTTTACTTTTTGTGAAGTGTAACTGTCCTGTTAACCTCATACGGGTTTGTGAAGTGTAACTGTCCTGTTAGACCATTTATGTTTGTAAAGTGAAACCCTGTTAGACCCTCATACTTTTTTGGGGAAGTTTAAAATGCCCTTTTTGACCCTCATACTTTTTGTAAAGGGGGAACGGTCCTGTTAAAACCCTCTTTAGTTTGTGAAGTGAAAACTTTTCCTTTTTTTGGCCCCTAATATGTTTGTGAAGTGAAAACTGTCCTGTTAGACCTCATATGTTTGTAAAGGTTTTAAATCTCCTTTTTAGCCCCCTTCTTTAACTGTTTGTAAGTGTAACTCCCCTGTAAGCCCCTCTTACTTTTTTGTAAAAGTAAAAATGCCCTGTTGACCCCTCATACTTTTTGGGGAATTTCCCAACTGTCCTGTTGGGCCCCTCATACGGGTTTGTGAAGTGAAAGCCCTTTTAGCCCCTAAAATGTTTGTAAAAGTGAAACCTGTCCTGTTAGCCCTCTTTATGTTTGTAAAAGTGAACTGCCTGTTAGCCCCTTATATTTTTTTTGGGTGAAGTGAAAACTGTCCTGTTAGACCCCCTTACTTTTTGTGAAGTGAAAACTTTTCTTTTTGGGACTTCATATGTTTGTGAAGTGTAACTGCCCTGTTAGACCCTCATACTGTTTGTGAAGGTAACTTTCCTTTTGCCCCTCATACTGTTTGTAAAGGAAACGGGCCCCTATTAGACCCTCATACTGTTTGTGAAGTATAACTGTCCTTTTTGCCCTTTCTTTACGGTTTGTAAAGGGTAACTGCCCAGTTAGGCCCTCTTACTTTTTGGGTTTTATGTTAACTGCCCTTTTACCCCTTATATTTTTGTGAAGTGAAAATTTTCCGGGGTTAAAGCCCCTCATATGTTTGTGAAGGAAAACTTTTCCTGTTGGGCCCCCCTTCATACTTTTTGTGAAGTTTTAACTTTTCCTGTTAGACCATCATACTGTTTTTTGAAGTGAAAATCCTGTTAGACCCTCATACTGTTTGTAAAGTTTTAACTTTTCCTTTTTAGACCCTCATACTTTTTGGGAAAAGAGGAAGCCCTTGTTGGGACCCTATACGGGTTTGTGAAAGTGAAAATTTCCCCTTTTAGCCCCCTTAATCTGTTTGTGAAGTGTAATTTTCCCTGTTGGGACCCTAAAAATGTTTGGGGAAGTTTTAAATCTCCTGTTGACCCTCTTTACTGTTTGTAAAGTGTAACTCTCCTGTAAGACCCTCTTTACTGTTTGTGAAGTAAAAACTGTCCTTTTAAAGGCCCTTTCATCGTTTTGGGGAAAGTGAATGCCCTGTTAGCCCCCCTTACTGTTTGTGAAGGTAACTGTCCTGTTAAAACCCTTATACTGTTTGTGAAGTGAAAATGCCCTGTTAGCCCCTTCATACTTTTTGGGTAAAGTGAAAATTTTCCTGTTAGACCTCATACTTTTTGTGAAGTTTTAATTTCCCTGTTAGCCCCTCTTTTACTGTTTGTAAAGTTTTAACGGGCCCTTTTTAGACCCTTATACTGTTTGTGAATTTAAAATGCCCTGTTAGACCCTTAAAACTTTTTTGGGGAAGTTTAACGTCCTTTTTAGCCCCCTTTTACTGTTTGTGAAGTGAAAACTGTCCTGTTAGACCCTCTTACTTTTTTGGGGAAGTGAAACTGTCCTTTTTAAAACCTCAAAATTTTTGTGAAGTGTAATTTGTCCCTTGGGCCCCTCTTATTTGTGAAAAAAAACGTCCGGGTTGGGGCCCTCATACTGCTTGTGAAGTGTAACTGTCCTTTTAAAGCCCCTCATATTTTTGTGAATTTGAAACTGTCCTTTTTGCCCCCCCCCCCAATTACTGTTTGTGAAGGGGAAAACTGTCCTGTCGGGCCCTCATACTGTTTGTGAAGTGAAAACTGTCCTTTTGGGACCTCATACTGTTTTTGAAGTGTAACTGCCCCTGTTGGGACTTTTTCTGTTTTTTGAAGTGTAATGTCTTGTTGACCCTAAATGTTTGTGAAGTGAAAACTTCCTTTTTCCCCCTTTTCATACTGTTTGTGAAGTGTAACTGTCCTTTTTAGCCCTCTTTCCCTTTTTAAAAAGTGTAACTGCCCTGTTAGCCCTCATACTGTTTGTTAGTGAAAATGTCCTTTTAAAGCCCCTCATACTTTTTGGAAGTGTAAACTGCCCTGTTGGGATTTCCTTATTTTTGGGGGAAGTTTTTAAACTGTCCTGTTAGACCCTCTACTGTTTTTTAAAAGTGAAATTTTTCCTGTTACCCCTAATATGTTTTTTGAAGTGTAACTGTCCTATTGGGCCCTCTTATTTTTGGTGAAGTAAAAATGCCCTGTTAGCCCTTCTTTACTTTTTGTTGGAAGTGTAAATGTCCTTTTTGGCCCTTTATGTTTTTGTGTTTTAAATGCCTGTTGGGGACCCTCATTATGTTTGTGAAGTGTAATGCCCTTTTAGCCCCCTCATACTGTTTGTGGAAGGGGAAACTGTCCGTTAGACCCTAAATACGTTTGTAAGTGAAAAACTGTCCATTTAGACCCTCTACTGTTTGTGAAGTTTTAACTTTTCCTTTTTTAAGCCCCTCATCTGTTTGGGGAAGTGTAAGGGCCCTGTTGCCCTCATATTCTTTGTGAAGTGTAACTGCCCTTTTTGACCTTCAAAATGTTTTTGAGTGAAAACTCTCCTGTTGGGCCCCTTATTATGATTGTGAAGTGTAACTGCCCTGTTAGCCCCTCAAAAGTTTGTGAAGAGGAACTTCCTGTTAGACTCTTTTTCTGTTTTTTGAAGTGAAAACTTTTCCTGTTAGACCCTCATATTTTTGGGAAAAGGTTTTAAACTGTCCTTTTTAGCCCCTTTTTATACTGTTTGTGAAGTGAAAAGCCCTTTTTGGGCCCCCCCCCCCCCCCCCCCTTTACTGTTTGTGAAGGTAAATGTCCTGTTAGCCCCCCTTTCTGTTTGTAAAGTGAAAACTGTCCTGTTGGGAACCCTCTTACTGTTTGTGAAGGGTAACTGTCCGGGTTTAGACCCTTATGTTTGTGAAGGGAAACTGCCTGTTAAAAATTTTCATTTTGTTTTTTGAAATGAAAACTGTCCTGTTAGACCCTTATTTGTTTTTAAAAGGGTGTAACTGTCTTTTTAGACCTTTTTTTAATGTTTGGGGAAGGGAAAAAACTGTCCTGTTAAACCCTCATACTGTTTGTGAAGTGTAACTGCATGTTGGGGCCCATCATACTGTTTTTTAAAGTTTTAACTTTTCCTGTTAAACCCTCTTAGGGGTTTGTGAAGTGTAACGTCCAGTTGGGACTTTTTATTTTTGTAAAGTGAAAACTGTCTGTTAGACCCTCAAAATGTTTGTGAAGTGAAAAGGTCCTTTTTTGGGACCCTCATATGTTTGTGAAGTGAAAAACCCTGCCCTGTTGGGACCTCTTACTTTTTGTGAAGTGGTAACTTTTCCTGTTAGACCCTCTTTCTGTTTGTAAATTGAAAACTGTCCTGTTTGACCCATACTTTTTGTAAAGTGTAACTGCCCGTTAGCTCTCATTCTGTTTGTGAAGTGTAACGGGCCTGTTGGGACCCTCTTTACTGTTTGTGAAGGTATCTGCCCTTTTTTGGCCCTTCAAAATGTTTGGAAGTGAAATTTGCCCTGTTAGCCCCTCATTGTTTGGGAATTTTGTAATTTGTCCTTTTAAAGCCCCTTATACTTTTTGTAAAGTGAAACTGTCCTTTTAGCCTTCAAAATTTTTTTTGAAGTGAAAACTGTCTTTTAGGCCCTCTTATGTTTCTTTTGTGTAATGACCTGTTAGCCCCTTTCATACTTTTTTTGTGAAGTGAAAATGCCCGTTAGCCCCTCATACTGTTTGTAAAGGGTTGAAAACTGCCCGGGTTAGCCCCTCATACGGTTTGTGAAGGGGTAAATGCCCTTTTGTTAGACCCTTTTACTGTTTGTAAAGTGAAAACTGTCCTGTTTAGCCCCTTTCATACTGTTTTTTGAAGGGGTAACTGTCCTTTTAGAAAATCATATTTTTTGTGAAGTGTAACTCCTTTTTTGACCCTCTACTGTTTGGGGAAGTGAAAAACTGCCCTGTTGGGCCCCTCTTAGTTTGTGAGTGAAAACTGTCCTGTTAGCCCCTCTTACTTTTTTGTGAAGTGAAAAACTGTCTGTTAGACTCTCATATGTTTGTGAAGTGAAACCTTTTCCTGTTAAAACCCTCAAAATTTGTTTGTGAAGTGAAATGCCCGGGTTAGACTCTATATTTTTGTGAAGTGAAAACGGGTCCTGTTAGCCCCTCAAATGTTTGTAAAGTGTAAAATTTTCCTGTTAGGCCCCTCTTTTAAGTTTGTGAAGTGAAAAACTGCCCTGTTGGCCCCTCATACTGTTTGTGAAGGGGTCCCCGTCCTGTTGGGACCCTCATACTCTTTGTGAAGTGAAAATTTGTCCTGTTAGACTCTCTTTACGGTTTGTAAAGTGTAACTGTCCTGTTAGCCCCTCATACTGTTTGTAAAGTTTTAACTGTCATGTTAGACCCCCCATATTGTTTTTTGAAGTGTAACTTTTCCTGTTAGCCCCTTTCCATATGTTTGTAAAGTGAAAATGTCCTATTAGACCCTTAAAAATTTTTGGTGAAGTGAAAACTGTCCTGTTTGGCCTTCTTACGTTTTTAAAAGGTGAAAACTGTCCTGTTGGCCCTCTTACTGTTTGTGTAGTGTAATTTGACCTGTTAGACCCTCATACTTTTGGGGAAGTGAAAACTGTCCGTTAGACCCTTATACTTTTTTGTGAAGTGAAAACTGTCCTGTTGGGACCCCCCTTTATGTTTTTTAAAGGGTTTTTAACTGCCCTTGTTAGCCAAATCTACTGTTTGTGAAGTGAAACTCTGTTAGACCCTCATACTTTTTGGGATGATGAAACGGGTCCTGTTGGGGAACCCTCATACTGTTTGTGAAGAGGAACGGTCCTGTTAGCCCTCATACTGTTTTGAAGTGAAAACTTTTTCCTTTTTTGACCCTAATCCCTGTTTGTGAAGTGAAAAACTGTCCTGTTAGCCCCTCATACTTTTTGTGAAGTGAAAATTTTCTCCTTTTACACCCTCATTTTTTTGAAAAAGGTAATTTCCTGTAAGCCTCAAACTGTTTTGGAAAGTAAAAATTTGTCCTGTTAGACCCTCTTCTGTTTGTAAATTTGCAACTTCCCTTTGTTAAAACCCCCCATATTTTTGTGAAGTGAAACTGCCCTGTTAGCCCCTTATACTGTTTGTAAATGTGTAACTGTCTTTTAGACCCTCATACTGTTTGTGAAGTGAAAAATTTCCCTGTTAAACCTCAACTGTTTGGGGAAGTGAAAAAACTCCTGTTGGGCCCTCTTTCTGTTTGTAAAAGTGAAACTGTCCTGTTGGGACCCTTATACTGTTTGTGAAGTGTAACTGTCCTGTTGGGACCCCTTTACTTTTTGTGAAGTTTAACTGCCCTTTTAGACCCCTCATAACTGTTTGTGGAAGGTAACTGTTTTGTTTAACCCTCTTCTGTTTGTAAAGGGAAAAAACTGTCCTGTTAGCCCCTCATACTGTTTGTGAAGGTGTAACTGTCCTCTTAGACCCTATTACTTTTTGTGAAATTTTTAACTTCCTGTTAGACCCTCATACTGAATTGTGGGAACTGCCCTGTTGGGACCCTATACGGGTTTGTGAAGTGAAAAGTCCTGTTAGCCCCTCTTTCGGTTTGTGAAGTGTAATGCCCTGTCGGGGGCCCTCATACTGTTTTTTGAAGTGTAATTTCCCTGTTGCCCTCATACTGTTTTTAAAGGGTGAAAACTGTCCTGTTGGGACTCTCATACTGTTGGTAAAGTGAAAACTGTTTGTTAGCCCCATAGTTTGTGAATTTGAAAAACGGCCCTGTTAGCCCCCATACTTTTTGGGGAAAGTGAAAACTGCCCTGTTAGACCTCATACTGTTTGTGAAGTGAAAAACGGGTCGTTAGCCCCCTCATACTTTTTTGTGAAGTGAAACTGTCCTTTTTAGCCCTAAATAAGTTTGTGAAGTGTAACTTTTCCTGTTAGACTCTCATACTGTTTGTAAATTTTGAAAACTGCCCTGTTGGGACCCTTACTGTTTGTGAAGTTTAATTTTTTCCTGTTAGACCCTATACTTTTTGTAAAGTTTTAACTGTCCTTTTTAAAACCCTTTCCATACTGTTTGTAAAAGAAAAACTTTTCCTTTTTAGACCTTCAAAATGTTTGTGAAGTGTAATCCCCCTTTTCCCCCTTTTAAAACCTGTTTGTGTAGTGAAAATTGACCTGTTAGACCCTCTTTTACTGTTTGGGGAAGTGAAAACTGTCCGTTAGACCCCCATACTTTTTGTAAAGTGAAACCTGCCCTTTTTGCCCCCTCATACTTTTTGTGAAGTGAAAATTTTCTGTTGGGCCATCATACTGTTTGTGAGTGAAAACCCCTGTTAGCCCCTTTCAAAATTTTTGTGAATTTGTAACTGCCCTTTTGCCCCTCATCTGTTTTTGAGTGGAACTTTTCCTGTTAGACCTCATATGTTTTTTTGAAGTTTTTAACTGTCCTTTTAGCCCCTTTAATATGTTTTGGAAGTGTAACTGTCCTGTTGGGACCCTCATACTGTTTTGTGAAGTGTAAATCCCCTGTTAGACCCTCTTTTACTGTTTGAAAAGTGTAATTTTCCTGTAAGCCCCCTCATATGTTTGTGAAGTATAACTGTCCTGTTAGACCCTCATACTGTTTGTAAATGGGGCAAGGTTCCTGTTAGACCCTCATACTGTTTGTGAGTGTAATGCCCCTGTTAGACCCTCATATGTTTGTAAAGGGTGTAACTGTCCTTTTTGCCCCAACCATATTTTTTTGGAAGTGAAAACTGTCCGGGTTGGGACCCTTTCATTTTTTTGTAAAGTGTAACTGTCCTGTTGGGACCTTTTATGTTTGTGAAGTGAATTGCCCTTTGTTAGCCCTCTCATTTGTTTTTTAAAGTGAAAATTTTTTCCTTTTAGACCCTTTATGTTTGTGAAGTGTAATTTTTCCCCTTTTTGACCCCCTTATGTTTGTGAAGGTAACTGCCCTATTAAAACCCTATCTGTTTGTGAAGTTAACTTTCCTGTTAGCCCTTTTCATATGTTTGGGGAAGTTTTAACTGCCTGTTGGGCCCCTCTTACTGTTTTTTTGTAGGGGAACGACCTGTTAGACCCTCTTACTTTTTTGTGAAGTGAAAAACTTTTCCTTTTCCCCCCCCCTCATATGTTTTGAAGTGAAAATGTTGTTAACCCTCTTTACTGTTTGTGAAGTGAAAACTGTCCTGGTTAGACCATCATACTGTTTGTGAAGTGAAAAACCCCCTGTTAGCCCCCTCAATGTTTGGGAAGGGTGAAAACTGTCCTTTTAGACCCTCATACTGTTTTTTGAAGGGGGAAACTTTGTTAGACCTCAAAATGTTTGTGAAGTGAAAACTGTCCTTTTAGACCCAAATTAATGTTTGTAAAGTGAAACTGTCCGGGTTAGACCCTCTTTACTGTTGTAAAGTGTAAATCTCCTGTTAGACCCCTTTACTTTTTGTAAAGTGTAACTCCCCTGTAAGCCCTTCATACTTTTTGTAAAATTTAAACTGTCCTGTTGGGACCCTCATACTGTTTGTGAAGGGGAAACGGGTTCCTTTTTTGCCCCTCTTACTGTTTGTAAAAGTGTAACTGTCCTGTTAGCCCACTTATATGTTTGTGAAGTTTTAACTGTCCTGTTAGACCCTCATTGTTTTTTAAAGTGAAAAACTTTTCCTGTTTAGACCCCTTTTAATGTTTTTTGAAGTTTTAACTTTTCCTGTTAGACCCTAAACCCCCCGTTTTTTGAAGTGTAATGTTCTTTTTGCCCCTTTTTTCGTTTGTAAAGTGAAAATTTTCCTGTTAGGCCCCTTATATGTTTGTAAATTTTAAACTGTCCGGGTTAGACCTCTTTTATGTTTGTGAAGTGTAACTGTCCGGGTTAGCCCTTTCTTTATGTTTGTGAATTTGTAACGGGCCGGGTTAGACCCTCATACTGTTTGTAAAGTGTAATCCCCCTTTTGGGCCCTTTCATCTGTTTGTGAAATGTAAACTTTTTCCTTTTTTAGCCCTAAATACTGTTTTGTAAAAGGGGTAACTGCCCTGTTAGCCCCTTTCAAAATGTTTGTGAAGTGTAACTGCCCTGTTAGCCCTCATACTTTTTGGAAAGTGAAAACTGTCCTTTTCCGGGGCCCCCCAAATTTCTTTTTGGGAAAGGGTAAACTGTCCTTTTTAAAACCCTCATATTTTTTTAAAGTGAAAACGGGCCTTTTTGGGAATCTATACGTTTGTAAAGTGAAACTGTCTTGTTGCCCCTTTTTACTGTTTGTGAAGTGAAAACTGTCCGGGTTAGCCCCTCTTTACTGTTTGTGAAGTGTAAGGCCCTTTTTGACCTTCTTTGGGTTGGGGAAGTGTAACTTTTCCTGTTAGCCCCTCATACTGTTTGTGAAGTGTAACTGTCCTGTTGGGGACCCTCAAAATGTTTGTAAAGGGAACTTTTTCCGGGTTAGACTTCTTTACTGTTTGTAAAGTGTAACTGCCCTGTTAGCCCCCTCATACTGTTTGGGGAAGAAAAAACTTTCCTGTTAGCCCCATCTTATTTTTGGGTTGAAGTGAAAATGCCCTATTGGGCCCCCATATGTTTGTGAAGTATAACTGTCCTGTTAGCCCTTCTTTCTGTTTGTAAATTTGTAACTGTCCTTTTTGGCCCCTTTTAAATGTTTTTTGTAGTGTAACTGCCCTTGTTAGACCCTCTTTATGTTTGGAAGGGAAAACTGTCCTGTTAGCCCCTCATACTGCTTGTGAAGTGTAACTGTCCTGTTAGACCCTCATATGTTTGTGAAGGAAAACTGCCCGTTGGGCCCTCAAAATGTTTGTAAAGGGTTGAAAACTGTCCTGTTAGCCCCTCATACTTTTTTGTGAAGTGTAACTGTCCTGTTGCCCTATACTCTTTGGGGAAGTGTAACTGCCCCTGTTAGACCTTCTACTGTTTTTGAAGTTTTTAACTCTCCTTTTTGCCCCTCATACTGTTTGGGGAAAGGTGTAACTGTCCTGTTAGACCCTCTTTACTGTTTGTAAAAGGGGAAAACTGCCCTGTTAGACTCTCATACTTTTTTGTAAAGTGAAAATGTCCTGTTAGACCCTCATACTGTTTGAAAAAGTGTAACGTCCGTTGGGACCCCTTATACTTTTTTAAAGTGTAACTTTTCCCTTTTAAAGACCCTTATATGTTTGTGAAGTGAAAACTGCCCTGTTAGACCCTTTTACTTTTTGTAAAGTTTTTAAACTGTCCTTTTTGGGACCCCATACTGTTTGTGAAGTGAAAACTGCCCTTTTTAGCCCCTCATACTGTTTGTGAAGTGTAACTGTCCTTTTTAGATCCTATTTTTTTTGTAAAAATTTTAAACTGTCCTGTTAGACCCTCTTTACTGTTTGTGAAGTGTAACTGTCTGTTGCCCATCATACTTTTTTGTGAAGGGGAAAACGCCCTTTTTAAACCCTCTTTATGTTTGTGAAGTGTAACTGCCCTTTTGGGCCCCATCTTTGTTTGGGAAATAAAAAATTTGTCCTTTTTTAAAACCCTCATAGTGTTTGTGAAGTGTAACTTTTCCAGTTAGACTCTCAAAATGTTTTTTAAAGTGAAAATGCCCTTTAGACCCTAAATACTTTTTGTGAAGTGTAATTCCTGTTAGCCCTCATACTTTTTGTGAAGTGAACGCCCTTTTTGGAACCCCTCATACTGTTTGTGAAGTGTAACTTTTCCGGGTTAGCCCCTCATATTTTTTTGGGAAAAAGGTGAAACTGTCCTGATGGGGCCCCCTTCATACGGGTTTGTGAAGGTAACTGTCCTTTTAGACTTTATACTTTTTTGTGAAGTTTTAAACTGTCCTGTTAGACCCCCCAAAACTGTTTGTGAAGTGTATCGGGCCCTTTTTAGCCTTCATACTTTTTGTGAAGTTTTAATTGTTGTTAGACCCTCATACTGTTTGTAAAAGGGGTACTGTTAATTAGACCCTCATACTGTTTGTGAAGTGAAAACTGCCCTGTTAGACCTTCATACTGTTTGTAAAGTTTTAACTGTCCTGTTGGGCCCCTTTTTACTGTTTATGAAAGTGTAACTGACCTGTTAGACCCTCATATTGTTTTGTAAGTGAAAACTGTCCTTTTAGCCCCTCATATTTTTTTTTGGAAGTGTAACTGTCCAGTTAGCCCTATACTGTTTGTGAAGTGAAAATGCCCTGTTGGGCCCCTCATACTTTTTGGGTTGAAGTGTAATGCCCTTTTTGACCTCATACTGTTTGTGAAGTGTAACTGTCCTGTTAGACAATCATATGTTTGTGAATTTTTGTAACCCCGGGTTAGACCTCATATGTTTGTAAAATTTGAAAACTGCCCTTTGTTGGGGACCTCATACTGTTTGTAAAGGGAACTGTCCTGTTGCCCCTCTTTACTGTTTGTAAAAGTAAAAAACTGCCCTTTTTTAGCCCCATCTGTTTGTAAAGGAAAACTGTCCGGTTAGACCCTTACTGTTTGTGGAGGAAAACTGCCCTGTTAGCCCCCTCTTTACTGTTTGTGAAGTGTAACTGTGGTTTAGACCATATACTGTTTGTGAAGTGAAAACTCTCTGAAAGGGGACCCTCAAAATGTTTGTAAAGTGTAATGCCCTTTTTAAAACCCTTTTCTTTTTTGTGAGTGCAAATGTCCTGTTAGACCCTTTTCGGTTTGTGAAGGGGTAACTTTTCCTGTTGGGACCCCATACTGTTTGTGAAGTGTAACTGTCGGTAGCCCCTTTCTTTTACGGGTTTGTGAAGTTTTAACTTTTCCTTTTTAGCCCCTCTTATGTTTTTTAAAGGTGTAACTGTCCTGTTAGACCCTCATATTTTGTTTGTGAAGTGTAACTGTCCTGTTGGGCCATCATTTTGTTTTTTAAATTTAAAAATCCCTGTTAGCCCCTCTTTACTTTTGTGAAGTGTAACTGCCCTGTTGCCCCATTACTGTTTGTGAAGTGAAAAATGTCCTGTTAGCCCTTTATACTGTTTGTAAAGGAAATTTGTCCTTTTAGACCCTCATATTTTTGTGGGGTATCTGTCCTTTTTGACCCTCATACTCTTTGTAAATTTTGTAACTGTCCTTTTAGCCCCCCTCTTTACTGTTTGTAAAGTGTATTGTCCTGTTGGGGACCCTCATACCCCTTTGTGAATTTTTTAAACTTTTCATTTTAAAGCCCCCCCCTTTACTGTTTGTGAATGTACTTTTCCTTTTAGCCCCTCATACTTTTTGAAGTGAAATCTTTTCCTGTTGGGACCCTCATACTTTTTTGTGAGTGTAACTGTCCGGGTTAAAACCTCAAAACTGTTTGTGAAGTGTATCTGCCCTGTTGCCCCTTCTTACTCTTTTGAAGTGTAATTTGTATGTTGGGCCCCTCATACTGTTTGTGAAATGTAACTGCCTCCCCGGGCCCCCCAAACTGTAAATTTTGAAAACTCCCCCTCTCAGCCCGTAAAAATGTGAATGTTTAACAACCTTCTCAGACCCTCAGTTGTGATTGTTTTAAGCCCTCTCAGACCCTCAATCTGGGGAATTTGGTAAAGTCCCTCAAACCCCACCCCCCCAAAATGTGAATGTGTAACGTCCCTCAAAAGCCCCTCAAACTGTAAATGTGTAACGCCTTCGGCCCTAAAAACTGTAAATTTGGTAACGCCCCTTTGAGGCCTCGAACTGTGAATGTGTAAGGGCCCCTCTCACCCCCCAAAAACTTTTGAATGTGAAACCCCCCCTCTGAGACTCCCCAATCTTTTGAATTTTTTAAAAAGACCCTCTCAGACCCTCAAACTGTGATGTGTAACGTTTCCTCTCAGCCCCTTAAACTTTAAAATAGGGTTAAGGGAACCCTCTGAGGCTTAAAACTGTGATTGTGTAACGATCCTCTCGGGCCCTAAAAACTTTTTAAAATGTTTTAACGGCCCTATCAGACCCCAACTGTGAAATGTGACAAACCCTCTCAGCCCCTTTAAAACTTTTGAATGTGTAACGACCCTTGGACCCTCAATCTTTGAATGTGAAACGTCCCTCTAAACCACCCCCCCAAACTGTGAATGTGAAAACGTCCCTCACAGCCCTAAAAATGAGTTTTGTGAAACTCCCCCCTCTCAGCCCCTCAAACTGTGAATTGAAAACCGACCCTCTGAGGCCCTCAAAAATATGAATTTTGTAACGGCCCCTCGACCCTAAAAATTTTGTGAATGTGTAACGACCCTCTGGACCCTCAATCTTTTAAATGTGTAACGACCCTCTCAGCCCCTCAAACTTTGAATGTTTTAACGCCCCTTTGAGGCCCCAAAACTTTGAATGTTTTTAAGGTTCCCTCTCAGCCCCTAAAAACTGTTTTTGTGTAAGGGCCCCTTTATCCCCCCAAAACTGTAAATGTGTAACGACCCTCTCAGCCCCTAAAAACTGTGAAGTGTAAACGATCCTCTCGACCCTAAAAACTTTGAATGTGTAACTCCCCTTTTGAGGCCCCTCAAACTGTGAATGTGAAACGACCCTTGAAACCCTCAATTGTGAATTGTAAGCCCCTCTGAGCCCCTCAATCTGTGAATGTGTAAGGGTCCTCTCAGACCCTCAAATGTGAATGTGTAACTCCCCTCCCCGGGCCCCTTAAAAACTTTTGGTTTGGTAACGCCCCCCTCTCAGCCCCTAAAATTGTAAAATTTTGTAAGGGAACCCCTCGCCCCTCAAACTGAAAATGTGTAAGGGACCCTCTCAAAACCTAAAAATGGGGATTTTTGTAACGACCCCCCTGGAGATCCTAAAACTGTGAATGTGAAACGACCCTTGGGGCCCTAAAATCTGTGAAGGGTGTAACGCCCCTTTCAGCCCCCTAAAACTGGGGAATGTGAAAACTACCCTCTCAGACCCCCAACTGGGAATGTGTAACGCCCCTTCGACCCTCAAAGGGTGAATGTGTAACGACCCTCTCAGACCCTAAAAACTGAAAATTGTGAAAAGGGCCCTCTCAGACCCTCAAACTGTGAATGTGTAACGACCCTCTGATATCCTCAATCTGTGAATGTGTAACGACCCTCTGAGACCCTCAATCTGTGAATGTGTAACGTCCCTCTCAGACCCCTCAAACTGTGAATGTGTAACTACCCTCTCAGACCCTCCAACTTTGAATGTGTAACGACCCTCTCAGACCCTCAAACTGTGAATGTGTAACGACCCTCTCAGACCTTCAAACTGTAAATGTGTAACGACCCTCTCAGACCCTCAAACTGTGATTGTGTAACGACCCTCTCAAACCCTCAAACTGTGAATGTGTAACGACACTCTCAGACCCTCAAACTATGAATGTGTAACGGCCCTTGCAGATCCTCAAACTGTGAATGTGTAACGACACTCTCAGACTCACAGATTGTGAATGTGTAACGACACTCTCAGACCCTCAAACTATGAATGTGTAACCTCCCTCTCAGACCCTCAAACTATGAATGTGTAACCTCCCTCTCAGACCCTCAAACTATGAATGTGTAACCTCCCTCTCAGACCCTCAAACTATGAATGTGTAACCTCCCTCTCAGACCCTCAAACTATGAATGTGTAACCTCCCTCTCAGACCCTCAAAGAGTATCCGAAAGTACGAATTCCTCCTCTTAAGAAGAAATAATTGAAAAATAAATAACAGCAATAGATAAGCAGTTTCATTAATAAGCAAAACTTAGAATATATAATGCAACTGAACATGAAATATTCTTATCTGTAGGAAATGGAGAAATTATGTAGATAAATTTGTCCAATGAAGCAAGCCTAATATATACATATATCGGATACATAATCCGATGTTGTTCGTACGTAGTTCAAGAATCACTGGTGGAATTAACTAGTGAAGTTTAGCCCCCAGACGTTTAGCCCCCAGACGTTTAGCCCCCAGACGGTAGAGACACCTATCAAGGTACTCAGCTGGCGCCGTAATTGATAGAGATTTGATGGAGGGCGTTTGAACCCAGGCGATTATTCCCCTATAGAGAAAGATTAGGTAGTCACTGCAGGATGTCAGTCTTCTGGTTCCACCCAAGACAACACCAATGCTCATTAAACTAGGTAGTCACTGCAGGATGTGAGTCCTCTGGTTCCACCAAGACAACACCAATGCCCATTAGACTAGGTAGTCACTGCAGGATGTGAGTCCTCTGGTTCCACCAAGACAACACCAATGCCCATTAGACTAGGTAGTCACTGCATGATGTCAATCCTCTGGTTCCACCAAGACAACACCAATGCCCATTAGACTAGGTAGTCACTGCAGGATGTCAGTCCTCTGGTTCCACCCAAGACAACACCAATGCCTATTAGACTAGGTAGTCACTGCAGGATGTCAGTCTTCTGGTTCCACCCGGACAACCAATGCCCCTTTTGACTAGGTAGTCACTGCAGGATGTGAGTCCTCTGGTTCCCCAAGACAACCCAATGCCCATTAGACTAGGTAGTCACTGCATGATGTCAATCCTCTGGTCCCACCAAGACAACACCAATGCCCATTTAGACTAGATAGTCACTGCAGGATGTCAGTCTTCTGGTTCCCCGGGGCCAACC